>CM036619.1:34086134-34318634 GCA_020746105.1 Trogon surrucura | reverse complement strand
ACAGAGTCGAAAAATCACTGCATCTGATCTAGATAACATCTTCTCTCCCTTAGGGATTTCCCTATTCAAGAATCCAATTTACCATGCCTGATTGACAAGGATTGGATCCTAGGGAATCACATAACTCTTTTTAGGACCCAATAAAATCCTAATGGATTTGTCTGACCGGTCAGGAGATTCAAGTTTTACTAAACTGAGGGGCTTTGTTGCAATTAGCCTGTATTCTACTTGCAGTTGAAAAGCTATTAGGAGTCATTGCTTTCTAAAATGCTGGAGCCATGCTGGGTTCTGAATGCCAGATAGAGTTACCTTTCTCTGCAAAAGGAGGCTGTTACAATGGATCACAAAATTCAGAAAGCTTAATGTTAAATCACGTTAAATTGGTGACCCAAATGATGAAAAATAGTATCTTTCAGGTTAAGGGAAATAATTTTCTTTTGCATCTTATACAATTAAAAAAAAAATACTATACAGCAGATTTCAGCCTTTGAAATAAATTTTAAAGAATAAATATGTTATTTAAAATGGTATATTTAACACCTTTAAAAAGAAACCTAAACAACAAATAAATGAAGACATGGTTCTTGAAATTCTTTGTGTCAATCTGTTAATTATTGTGGAAAACTAGTTGTTAATCATAGAATAGTTTGGGTTGGAAGGAATATTAAAGATTTAATCCCAGTTTACTCAAGCCCCATCCAAACTTGTCTTGAACACTTCCAAGGAGGAAGCTCCCACAGATTCTCTGGGCAACTTCTTCAAGTGCCTCAACATCCTTGCAGGGAAAATTTTCCTTACATCTAATCTGAACCTACCCTCTTTCTGTTTAAGGTCATTATCTCTTGTCCTGTCACTACAAGCCCTTGTAAAAAGTCCCTCTCCGGCTTTCCTTCAGGCGTCCTTTAAGTACTGGAAGGCCGCTGTAAAGTGTCCCCAAAGACTTCTCCTCCACAGGCTCAACAACCCCAACTCTCTCAGCCTGTCCTCGTAGAAGAGCTGCTTCAGTCCTCTGGTCATCTTTGTAGCCCTACTCTGGACTTGTTCCAACAAGTCTTTATCTTTCTTATGCAGGGGGCCCCAGAGTCAAACAGCATACTGCCACTGGGGTCTCACAAGAGCAGAGTAGAGGGGCAGGATCACCTCCCTTGACATTCTGGCCACACTTCTTTTGATACAGCCCAGGATATGATTGGCTTTTTGGACTGCAAATGCATATTGCAGGGTCATGTTGAGCTTCCTGTCAACCAGCACATCCCAAGTCCTTCTCTGCAGGGCTGCTCTCAAACCTCTCTTTGTCCAGCCTATATTTGTGTTTAGGATTGCCCCAACCTGGGTGCAGGACCTTGCACTTGGCCTTGAACTTCATGAGGTTCACACTGCTCAAACCTGTCAAGGTCCCTCTGGCTGGCATCCCTTTCCTCCAGAGAGTCAACTGCATAATACAGTCAACCTATATCAGTATATGTTTCTCCTGCGTGTCTCAAGCCTAGTGATTCTTTTGTATCACAGCTGAAATAGCTTATTTTTGTGTATTTTGAGCAGCAAGTTTACATGGACAGCAACTGTCATGTTAGCTGACTCTTTTACAAACGTACATATTAATTTGTCTCCCTTATGAGAAAAATAGAAGCTATTTAATACATAGATTTGTGATTAGACTCGTACAGGACTATTTGCCGAAATCCAATAGCTGTTACTTTCTCTTCCTTTTACAGCCATATGTAATTAAAAAACCATCGTTGTATCACTTAATAGACAGTCTTCATTTATGCTATAGCTCTTGACTGGTTTAGAAATTAACACAAGGACAGAAACAGCTATAAAAAAAAATAAAATGAAGCAAGAGGCACATTTGTAAGCAATGTAAATTTTGATCTACAAATCTCTTCCTTTGGAAGGAAAGAATGAAGAAATAATGGCAACACTGCTTTTTGGATTTTCTTTCCTCTTATTCCTTCAAGTTAATAGAGTTTGCCAACACAAATCTGGCAAATATTCAGTGCTCTGCTTCAGACCAATGTCATACATATTTCTTATTCTTGCTGTCTTCCAACAACCCTGAAATACTTGGAGTAGGAGGTCTACTAAAAGACAAAAATTGAAGTTTTATTAAGCTTTACTGTGATGCTTCCCTCACCCAGAAGAGCAAGGAAAAAGCTCCTCTGAGGTCTTGATTGTACCTTATAAACATCTTACTTCAGAAATCCCAAACTATGTTTCTCACAGATGTCCTTAGACAGATTGGAACTTATTTCAGCTAAATTCAGCTACAAGTGAATCACTGAACAGAATTTACGCATCTAAGCTACTACCGGAGAAAGATGAGTGTCTTTGGAAGGTGCTTAATCTCATACTACAGTAGGGACCATGAATTTTTTTTGGAATATGGGTGAAACTCAGATGACCAGCTGAAAGTAGAAATACAAATTTGAAATCGTTAAAAATGAACTAAGCGTATCTCTCCCACAGTTATGAAGGCATCTAGGGGAGAGGGAATGAATCTAAAGAATTGTTAAATCTTCAAAGGACTTTAAATATTTTCTGAAAACTGGAACTTTTTTCAAAGTTTTCAAAGTCCATATACTTAAATGACTTGTCTCTATCTCTTGTAGTTGCCTACATCTAGACAGCTCACAAAATTCCTAAGAAATTTCTTTAGAAAATACTCTTCACTTACAGATCAGATATTTTTCAGGTCATAGTGACTGATTTTACAGAAAGTATATATTGGACTGCACTGGAGCCTGAAGTCTTTTACTTTTTTACAGAAAAAAGAATAGTATGGTTAGTGGCAAGTCAATTATTCCATATCATCCTAATATTGTTTTAGTTTTATACTAGCTTTTTATTATTTTACAGTATGGATCATATTTTAATAGACAGATTATTTAGAATCTCCCTTACATATCCCAAATCACAGCCATATAGACCATTTCCCTTCTTTTTGACTGCCTGACAGCACTGTGGTAACTAAGTGAATTGTTTCCACTGCAAATTTATACTAGGAAAGTATGTAGGTCAAAATTTGCAAAAGTGAATATTGGCTTGGAATCATAGAATCATAGAATCATAGAATGTTAGGGATTGGAATGCCCAACTTACTATACAGAACTGTCCTTCCTTTTTAGAGGAGATGTAACCACCTTTTCTGAAAATCATAAAATTTCTTACGGATTATAATGTACATATCCAGAACTCTTCAGAAATTATTTTTCAGTTTCAGAATCGAAACAAAACAGCAAATTTTAATGAATTTTCACTTCAATTTCAACCTTTAAAATACTTCAATTTGTTCTCAAAAAAAACATACTGCAACGTAACCGTGAACATGCTTGTAACGTTATTTAAAGCGATTGCTCACTGAAAAATGTCTCTGGTTTCAACATTCACAATCCTTTCAGTACAGAGGTTTGAGTGTCAGACATGTTGTGGTCAACTTGTTTCAGCTAACTGCACCAGTTAGAATTCAGTTAAAAGAACACAAAATTTCAAATTTTTGGAGTTGGACTCCCAAAATAGAGTTCCAGAGAACTATATATCTGATATAGATGCACATGGAGTACATAAAGTCTCCTGGATACTGAGTCTACTCCGTAGTTCCAAAAATCAGCCTGATTTTCCTTGGGTGCCAAATACTGCGACACATTAGTTCGGACACTTAACCTTGAACTTCATTGGTTTCCTTAACACTAGCATTTTTTAACACATTGAAATCCAACTTTCTGTCTGTGACTATGAATTAATTGCCTGCTTGTTTTCTGAAGTGAAGATGGTATGGGTACCGACTGCATTCTCAGGATATCTACTTCAATTAACACTCAAGTTATTTCAAAGGAATCTAAAGTTTCAGTCAAAAGTGAGCTATTTACTCTTGTTTTCTATGATCGCTTTCTTGCTTTTTAAAATGTAAGATTATTCACACGTGATTTAAAAAAATGGGGTTTATTTTGCTTCTCATCATCAGCTGAAATGGAAAAGTGTTAAACTTACTAGTTGCAAGCCAAATTGTAACCATACACATGCAATGTAGATTGCACATATAATTTTATACATAGACATATGCTTTTTCGGGGATTTTTTTGTCATATATTTAACAGAGTATAGGGTTTTTCTAACAGAAACAAAACAAATGCAGAATCCACTAACCCTTATAACGTACCCTGGTGTGTTATTCTATTGATGATTCACTTGGTTTTGTTTGGTTTCTTTAATGACGGTTAGTTTAAAGAGGCTATGGCTTTTTAAAGCTGTTCCATACTTTTTATTACCTTTTAGTAGAGACTTATTCTCACTTTATTACAATAATAAATAAGATTATTTAACACCATTTCAAACAAGAAAAATCTTTTTTTTTTTCTTAAACTGCCATATCTATTCTGGGTGCCTTTACCTGCTGAATGAATGATATTAAGAAAAAATATGTAACAATGTTGCAAAAAGGAAAGTTCCATTTTAGGCCTTTTTTCTCATGGCAAAGCACAGGTGCTTCAGATATACCTAATTATAGTAGTAATTAAAGTTATTACCTTACCTGTTTATTCAAGGGCACAAGGACGTCTAATGGGAACAAATCAAGATATAAAGACTTGCTGTCAATTAGGTTTGAAGGCTTGAGGAGATAATGAAGGAGGTTTGGAGTCAAGTTTCAGTTCTGTACAATAACAAAAATAGCAATTCAGCACCTCTTACTTTTCCTGGAACTGTCCCAACAGTTCGGGAGAAGAAAGACAAGAAGATTACCCAGGGTAACATGATCTTAAGGGTACCAGAGAATAATGGTGTTCTCCCATAGCCACTTCAATAGCAGAGCCTGCTGCCAACAGGAGATGGGACCACTACAAATATAAGCCTGTCAGCCTGAGAACAACAAATCCGTGCGGCTTCTTGTCACAGATCCTGTCAATATAGCGCAGGCCATAGGACAGGTGAAATGTGACTCTGCTGTGGGCAGTGTGCTCGTGAGTCTTTGTCTTCGCAAAATGGCGTGACATGACTAGTGCTACTTTCACAAAGATGTAATTTAGGACTGACAGTGCATTGGAAATATCCTCCTGCTACAAGTTTCCTTAGTGTGCCTCCATTAAAGTAAGGACAGAGGAACTATGGCAACTATAAGGCAAGATAAGTGATTTACTGACCTTCTGTACTTGTTTTATCATTAGATCTATCATTTTGAACCTAGCAGAGTCAAAAAAGCTATGTCATATTGACTGGGAATATTCCTATTGGATGATTTTTTGACTTTAATATAGCTGCACGTAACTCAGAATAGACAACTACCGAGCTTGTTTGTATATTGCCAGCCAACTGAAAATATCAAATGTGCATCACTTAATGAATTAGATTAGTCATACATTTTAAGTATTCTGTTCTTGCTGTCTGATTTCATTATGTATATTTTACAGTAAATTACTAGAAATGTTGCTTGATAAGTTGGAAGATAGTGTATTTCAGTTATAGCCATTATATATTTTTCTTTGGAGCTGACAGTTCCAAATATTAATGAAAACACAGAGCTGCTTCTAAAAAGTAACTGCATATAATAGGGAAAATTAAAAGACAAAAGGGAAATACTGGTATTTTCCTTTTTGATCTGATAGGTGCAGGTTTGTAAAGAGAGGAAAACATTAAATCAGAATAATAGTCTCTTTTATTGCATATGTCCCACAAATAAAGAAAGAGGTTATATATGCTGGCACAGTAGGAATTTACAGCAGCAGGTGCGTGGTATCTGGTTGGAATCTGTTCAAAAGTGAAACAACAGCATGTGGTTGATTAGAGGTAGGACTAAAATTGGTTTTCCTCACTTTGACAATAAGTAACTTTTTTTATGTCAAGAAAAATTAGGAAATATGTCATAGTGCTATATGTAGGTGTTTCACAACCTATGCATTTATAACATAGTAGAGGGAGGTTGATCTCACTGGCCAAGACATCCCACAGTGCTAAGTACCTATGACTTCCATTCCTATGTTTATTTTCCCAGCTCATGGTCTTCCTTAAGAAATCATCAGAAAACAAACGGGGTCTGGATGTCAGTTTAAAGCCAGGACTTTGCAAATGGATCCATTCACACATGTCCCATTGATTTCATTAACTTTGCAAGATTCAGAATTCAGGCCCAAAGGGTTATGTTAATTCTGTATAGGGACTTTGAGGAAGCTCTCCAAGATTAGGGGAGGTGTGAAATAGGTTTCTTCCTTCAATATACTGAAGCTCTTCTGATGTTGTTTGGGTCACACTAAAGAAGATTAGAACCCCAGGGAAAATTTTAGGAAAGCATTTTATTTACAGATAATTCTCCTTATCTTTTATTTATTTTCTCTTTTCCTGCTACTCTGCTCTTTTGTTAAAAGAAACATCAGCAAAACCACAGACCCTTTTGTAGTTTTGTAGTTGCCTACTGATTACTCCCAACCCAATGTCCTAATCCTTTATTTATTTTATCAGAATTGGTTATTATAGAAATTACTGAGGTTATAAGCAAGGTTATGATTTTAGTGGTAGAAAAAATGAGCATTAAGTAAATACGTAACCCTTCTGGGCTTTCTAATTTGTTTAGGAACCAGTAATTTCTCCTTTGAAAGTCAATAGGTTTCATATGAATACAGTGAAACTTGCCACATTGACTCCAGGACAAACTCTATCACAAAGTCTTCCAATAGAATCATTGGTTTTCATTCCAACTTCCATAGCAACAGAGATCCAGCTCTTCTGAAGTGGCAAAGAAATCACAGAATCACAGAATCACAGAATGTTAAAGGTTGGAAGGGACCTTAAAGATCATCTAGTCCAACCCCCCTGCCAGAGCAGGATCACCTACAGTAGAGCGCACAGGAACGCGTCCAGGCGGGTTTTGAATATCTCAAGAGAAGGAGATTCCACAACCTCCCTGGGCAGCCTGTTCCAGTGCTCGGTCACCCTCACAGTAAAAAAGTTTTTCCTCATATTTTTCTGGAACCTCCTGTGTTCCAGCTTCCACCCATTGCCCCTTGTCTTGTCAGTGGACACCGCTGAAAAGAGCCTGTCTCCATCTTCCTGACACTCCCCCTTGACATATTTATAAACATTAATGAGGTCACCCCTCAGCCTCCTCTTCTCCAAGCTAAAGAGATCCAGCTCCTTCAGCCTTTCCTCATAAGGGAGATGCTCCACTCCCTTCACCATCTTTGTGGCTCTGCGCTGGACTCTCTCAAGCAGCTCCCTGTCCTTCTTGAACTGAGGGGCCCAGAACTGGACACAATATTCCAGATGTGGCCTCACCAGGGCAGAATAGAGGGGCAGGAGGACCTCTCTTGACCTACTTGCTACTCCCCTTCTAATACACCCCAGGATGCCATTGGCCTTCTTGGCCACGAGGGCACATTGCTGGCTCATGGTCATCCTGCTGTCCACTAGAACCCCCAGGTCCCTTTCCCCTGCACTGTTCTCCAGCAGGTCAGTCCCCAACCTATATTGGCACATGGGGTTATTTTTTCCCAAGTGCAAAACTCTACACTTGCCCTTATTAAACTTCATAAGATTTCCCCCCGCCCAGCCCTCCAGCCTGTCTAGGTCTCTCTGGCTGCACAGCCTTCTGGTGTGTCAACCACTCCTCCCAATTTCGTATCATCAGCAAACTTGCTGACAATGCCAGTGGACTTCTATTATTCAAAATTCAAAGACTTCTCCACTGTGAGGTAAGGTAGCAAGGAGTTATTAAGGGAAACCCTGAAACTTTGCAAACATATAGACAGCTAAATAGAAACTTCTTGCTTTACCTACTTAAGTTTATCTAGCCTAAAACCTAAAATGCAGATACTTGAACACAGTAGAGATTACTCCATTTACTGTCAACAGTAGACCACTGCTTCAGGAAGTATGTGTAGCCGGGCAACAGTAAACATCAGGCACAAAACACTGGTCTCACATCGTATCTGTGATAGACCTAAATATTACAGAATTTTGTCCCCTTGCGATTCTCGAATTTAGAAGTTCTGCATGCTGGCTTCTGCTCCTTCAGTCATGCGTGTGAACATGTATAATGTTTTGCATTAGCCTATCATTTATCTAAAAAAAAAGAAAGTAATTGCAAGGAGAAGGAATTTTCAAACTCTTTGAAGATAAGAATGGGCTAAAACACAGGACTGCTACTTTTTAGACAAGTACCCTTATTTATATAATTTTGAAAATTCACTAAGTTGAAGAATGAACTTCACAATGACCAAGTCCCTTCTGGGACCCCCTGCAGTTGCCCAGCATCTTCAACTGAGCTTCACTGATGTACATTGCACCACCACGTCCACACAGGGAGACGCAGTCTGAGCAAAAGCACAGCTGGAGAGTTTTAGATTCTTCTATAGTCAGAAGTAGGTTTTCCATGACATTTGCTTTCTTACTATGACTAATTTATATTCTAATTTCCTCCAGGCAGGGATCTCTCACTGTTTATTTTAGAATGAGACCTTCCACACACCATAATGCTTCAACATTCTCAAAGCAAGACTAGAAAACAGAATATATATGAAATTTCAGGGAGAACTGCAATATTCCTCTGAAGGCAATAAGAGACACTTGCCTGAGTAATGATCAAACCTGAACTATCCAATAGAGTCATGCGTAGCTCATTGTGTCTTTTATTTTTCTTTTCTTTTTGAGGGCGTTCTTTCCCCTTTCTCTTAAATATATCTGGCTCACTGTATTTTTCCTTTTTGTATCACTATATCATTCTTTTTTTGTATATGTACAACAAACTTCAGTATACTCCTAGTAGCTAAATCATCCAAAAGTATTTAAAAAACCCTTTACCTTGCACAAGATCAGTCTTGTGACAAAGAACATAGCACTGTTGTTATTGATAAAGTTAGTAAAAATAAACATATATAGCCTCTAAATATTCTCCTTTCATTTGAAGTCCTCTTTCCAAGGTGATTGTGTTTGTTAAAAAGCAGCCTTCTCAGACCAACTTGCCTTCATTTATCTATTAGCATGAACAAATATCAGTCTTTCTAGAAAAAAAATCCCTCTTTGTAAAAAAATTGAATTATTGGCACCATATACCGCCTTGACAACACCTATTCCCACTTAAGTGCCACAAAAATAGAGTGGAGGATAGTAAGACATGAAGTCCAAAGGCACTCACAGCAGACGTCATGACAAATTATGTAACATCAAGCACCTGAGAAACCCATGTATACTGTTTGTCGTGTCAAAATATCTGCGGACTGTAACAGGAAAATGCTGCCTGTTTTCTCACTTTGTTTTTTAAATATTCTCTGCACTCTTTGAAAGCAGTCCCATGGCAGCAGACAACAAACTGAACTTCAAAGAAATAATGGATTCTGACATAGTGCATGAATTTTTTCAATTTCCTTGAATTTTTACTCTCTAGTTTTACACTTTCCCAGACCAAGAAGCAATCTGCCAAAAGGGTACAACTTGAACTGGTCAAGAGCCAGGTCTCAGATTCCCTTTCATGCTGCAGAACTGAAAGTGGTAGATAATATGTTCTTTTTCACTTTAAAAGTGTTCTTGATTTGTGCGTGCAAGGTACAATGGGCAAATAGAAAGTGCCTTTCCCACAAGCTTCTCTTGCCAGTTTGCTTATAAGTGAGAGACCATTTTTTGTTAACACCCTAGTCTAGAATCTTTTTATCCGCAGTGACAATAATTTTTTTCCAATAAATAAACGAGAATATGCTGACCACAAAAATAGTGCATTTAAAATACATATAGGTAAAATGGGCAGTCAGATGATTGCTGGCCATCCTCAGAAATGTCACAGTTGTTCCTACGTGGACTAAATCTCCATTGGCCTCATACTGCAAAGGCAGCTCTCTAGGAAATGTGGGCTCTTATGTCATGTTCTTCTACTGCAGTAGATCAGGGATTAAAGATCAATATAAGCAGCTTTGACGCTTGAAAGTCATTTGCCTAAACACATACTATAGATACAGGACAAGAATGGAGTTTGTCATATACACCTCTCTCCTAGAGAGAAGCTTAAAGTGCCCTCTTACACAGTGCAATTTACCCTGAGTGCAGATTACATTACAAAAGGGTGAATGGCCTCTACAAGGCAGCTATTCCCACTCCTTTGCAGATGCATGGGGAGTGAGTAATGTCTGGCTACGACCCTTGCCCTGACATACTGACCAGCACAGCCTGGCTGGTGCAGAGAGAAGAAATCATCTGTACCAGGTAAAAGGCTAATGCAGTTTATTTTCTTCCTGGAGCAAGGGGTAATCAGGGACTATATTGTGACTCTCTGAGTCATGGTTCAGTCCCTGATCTCTGGAGATGGGCAGAGAACAACTGCTAGGGATAATTCAGCAGCATGCTCCATGAAAACAAGATGTTAAATATAGAACAGAAAGTTACATTTTAAGGACTGGAAAAGCTACTGAAAAATGTGCGGAAGATGCATGTTAAATGGTGCAGTCTGTTTTCTTTTGGCTGACTTTCCCCCCTTTGCAATTACAGCATACTCTGCCTTGCCCGTGTTCCTGCTTTGTCCCAGGCTATTATCATAGACACTCTGATCATTTCTACAAATGTGTTGATTGTAAACTTCAGTAATAATTCTTCTAATTAAATTTTCCACATTCTTCCACAAAAATTAAAAGGTAAGCTGGTTTTAACCCTTCCTGACTACATTTTATTCATGTCATTCCTAATAAGACAAAGAGTTCTTACACCTGAAAAATTTATCCAGCATAGTATTCAGTTAGAGCCAAAGGCTTTGTTAACATGGTTCTATCTGTTTATGAGTAATGAGAAAATTTGAGTTCAGACGCTCTTTAAAATTTTAAATAATATATTTTTCCAGTTTTTTATCCTTCTGAAATCATATATTCTTTTATGCTGCTGTATTGTTTTCAAATTGTACAACAAAACTCTTGCAAATGCTGATTTTCTTTTTTTCTAACAAACAAAAAAGAATATGGTCACTGAAAGTTTTGTTGGAGTGATATCCTAGACACGAGATACAGATCTCATTTATAAATTTGATGATATCTCTGTGTAAATGTTCCTGAATGCAAATTATTATTCACTGAACTTGTCCTAGTGGGTTTAATGAGAATGCTTGGAGGAGTGCAGATTACTTGTATGATAAACATATTATAAGATCTGGCCAATAAGCGTGAGGCATTATTATATCAAGCAGTGGAGATTCTATGAGAGATAGGCATATCTCAGTTTGCCTCCGGGTAATGATCATTCAAGGGTGTGTCTAATGCATCCCAGTTAATCTGTTTTTTCACTTTGAAAAGTATAGGGAGATTTAGTAAGCATGCAGTACCAGGCCTGCTTTTACTGCTGCTGATTAGGGATCAGACAGACAGTTTCCTTCTCTGACATCACTTTATTGCAGTTTTCAAACAGACACTTCACACTTTGTGTGAACACCAACCATAATTTCTGTCACGATTCGTTAAGATCCAACAAACCCTCCTAAGGCTACTGATGAAACTTCAGGAGTTAATATTCAAAACATGAAAATCTAGGCTTGGATTCTAATTTGCTACTGATGCAATATTAAAGCAATATATGTATAAAATATTAATGCTGTATTTGTCCTGAATTTATTTTATTTAATTTTTTACACACGGATAAAACCCTTGCGGCCTTAAAACAACATGTCTCATTTTCAAGGATGTCCTGGGGGGCAAACAGATGAGGAATATACACACAGCTTGGTAACCTGAACAATAGTGTGGTAGAGGAACTGTGCTGAAAGATATACTCTTTCATGAGCAATAAGGGTTGTGTTGATAAAAAATAAAAATGTTATCTTATCTGTTTGACCAGTTGATAGGATAAAATTTCTAATACTACACCCTTGAACCCATCCATAGAAGAAGAAGCCTGGAGAAAACTTGGAGATAAGGTCCTTCAGTTATTCCATCAGTATCAAGAAAAACTCAGATTTACTTTTCTGACAGAGCCTTTCTTTTTAATAATCAGATTAAGTCATGCGTAAGAAGTCTTATGCATGTTAATTGTTCTGATCAGGAAAAAGAATTTCTGGCAATTCTGGTTTTATCTGCAAGGCTGACCAAATTAGAAAGTTTAAAACTAAAAAAAAAAAGTCTTACACTTAGAAGTACATTAATTAACAGTACAGTTCAGAAAATGTTGAGTTCTTATAAGTATCATTTTTAAATTTTCTTCTCACAGTTACAAAGATAAGATACGTTGTGCCATATTTGATTATTGGACACCACTTGCTCAACATTCATCATACTATTGTCATTATTTGCAGATTTAGAGAGAAATAAAAAGAAATTTTTTTACGTGTCCAGTGTTGAGCTACACTCAGTATCTGTAATCAGTGAAGTTTACAACTATCAGTGCAGTGCGGTCCTGGAACAGCAGTAGTGCTAAAAATAATGAACTTCATTTTAAATGGAGTTTAATGAGATTATGAAAAAGATTATATGATGTGGCTTCCTGGAATATCAGAGGCCTGAAATTGATGATCTCAGTGATCCCTCCTAGCCATGTGTTTCTAAATTTGAATGGCTTTTTACCTTTAATATCTGAGTTGCTATCCTGAATACAAATTGTTTTACTTCATTTTCTTAAATTCTTTCTCTTCTTCAACTAAGTGACTATATTCTCATTTGTGGACATACCACCAAAATATGAATTATGTAATGGTACAGATATAAAAAGCACTTCATCAGGCATGAAACAAGGGCCATGATCTACTCATATTCCAAACTAGACATGATAAAAAACACTTGACAGAAAGAGTCCCTTGTATTTGGGACACAACGACTGAAGTACTGAACAAAATTTTCAAAGAAATCAGATGAGTTTAAGATATAGTTCAGCACTTTGAAAATCATTTCAGAATTATGAGTCATTACCTGTGTGTCAGTTCCTGAAGTATCCAAGTTATTAACATTGAAAATGTTCTAAGTGATTTTTTTTTCCGTTTTCCATTTTCAGTGCAAATAAGCAGTGAAAAGCTGCAAAATTCTGTGAACAGGGACTTTGTTTTTCCAGACTTTTCTGAAACACGTTATGTAACTTAAGCATTATACAAAGATAATAAACACTGCCCTAGCTAAAAATACAGAGATCCTAGAGAACAGTTTTAATTTTCTAAAACATCTAACATGAAAGGAAAGATGTAGTGTACCTGGACTTCAGTAAGCCCTTTGACACTGTCCCCCACAATATCCTTATGACCAAGTTGGCTGCCCATGGCTTGGATGGGCACATACTCTGCTGGGTGAAACACTGGCTGGATGGCCGGTCCCGAAGAGTTGTGGTCAGTGGACTTAAATCCAGCTGGCGGCAAGTCACGAGTGGTGTCCCTCAGGGCTTGGTGCTGGGGCCACTCCTGTTTAACATCTTCATCAATGATCTTGATGAGGGCATTGAGTGCACCCTCAGCAAGTTTGCAGATGACACTAAGCTGGGAGGGAGTGTCGATCTGCTGGAGGGTAGAAAGGCTCTACAGAGGGACCTGGACAGACTGGATCGATGGGCTCAGGCCAACTGCAGGCATTTCAATAGAGCCAAGTGTAGGGTCCTGCATTTTGGTCACAGCAACCCCATGCAACGCTACAGGCTTGGGGAAGGGTGGCTGGAAGGCTGTCTGGCAGAAAAGGACCTGGGCGTTCTAATAGACAGCCTGCTGAATATGAGCCAGCAGTGTGCCCAGGTGACCAAGAAGGCCAACGGCATCCTGGCTTGTATTAGAAATTGTGTGACCAGCAGAAGTAGGGAAGTGATTGTCTTCCTGTACTCAGGACTGGTGAGGCCACACCTTGAGTACTGTGTTCAGTTTTGGGCACCTCAGTATAAGAGGGATATCGAGGTGCTGGAGCGAGCGCAGAAGAGGGCGACAAAGCTGGTGAAGGGCCTGGAGAATAGACTTTACGAGGAGCGATTGAGGGAGCTGGGACTGTTCAGTTTAAGGAAGAGGAGACTGAAGGGGGACCTCATCATGCTCTACAATTACTTGAAAGGACATTGTAGAGAGGTTGGTGCTGGTCTCTTCTCACAGGTCATTAGGGACAGAACCAGGGGCAATGGGTTCAAGTTGCAATAGGGCAAATTTAGACTGGACATTAGGAAGAAATTCTTCACGGAAAGAGTGGTCAGACACTGGAACAGACTGCCTGGGGAGGTGATTGAATCGCCATCCCTGGATGTGTTTAAGTGTCGCTTAGATGTGGTGTTGGGTGATATGGCTTAGGGGTGAACTTGTAGTGTAGGGTTAATGGTTGTAGCGTAACGTTAATGGTTGGACTCGATGATCCCAAGGGTCTTTTCCAACCTGAACTGTTCTATGATTCTATGATTTTTTCACCACTCAAATGTAAAAAAAAAATTAAATAATTGTATACTCATATTTAAAGACATAGATTGTAAGTATGTTTGAATACTGAACCCAAATATCACATTTCTTTATTAAATTGTCCTGACTTATGATAATAATGAATAATTTTGAGTCATCTGAGAAGAAATAATAGAATAATTAACACTTGAGATCTGCGAAGACTCCATTTTAAACACTGGTAAATAGAGTACTGGATTAGTATGAGCCTTAAAAATATATTCATATAGAGGAAAAACATGTTAAATTTTATTTCATCACTAGATATTGTTGTTTGAGTAACCATTCTTTCTGTTCTAGTGTGGTTGTACACAATTTTTGTTGGCATAGTTTAGAAGGCTAACCATTGGCTATGAAAAAGCTCAATAAATCAATAGCAATTGTTATGATAACAAGAACTGGGATGCTGTGGAATGGCAGTTGTAGCATTATGCCTGAGTACAGCCATGACTTGTTTGGGTCTATTAAGCTAGTATTTATCCATGATTACATAGAGAATTTAGTCATAGAGATGGAAGCTGCCAATTATGATCTAATAATGAACCTTACTATTCCATAAAGACATAATGAAGATAAAAAGAATCAATCTATATCTTTGCACAGTTACAAATAGCTCTACCAACAATACTGATGTGTCTTTTTCATTTGTTATGCAAAAGAAACTCTATAATATAGATCAATGTATAGTAATAGTGAAATGGTATGAGAATGTTTGGAGTGATGGCATTTGTCTTCCCCAGTAACCATTGCATGTGATGAAGTCCTGCTCTCCTGGCAATGGCTGAAGACCTGCCTGCCAATGGGAAGTGGTGAATGCAATCCTTTGATTAAGTGCACAGCTTTTTGCTTTACTTATTGAACTCTCTTTATTCCAACCCACAGGTTTTCTCATTTTTACCTTTCTGTTTCTCGCCCCTGTCCCACTGAGTGGGAGTGAATGAGAGGCTGTGTGTGGCTCAGTTGCTGTCTGGGGTGAAACAGTGACAATATTAAACTGAAATCCAGGTAGAATGAAGGCATTTTTTTTCAAAGAATAGTTAGTTGACACTTCTGCTTACAATCCTATTGACCTCCTCTGGAAAGACCTCCTGTGATTAGGAAAGGACAATTCATGCTCCAGGACAGTTCTTGGTATTCTTGAGGTTGCCTTCTAAGCTGCTGAAAATATGATAGATATCTGTTGTTTATGAACGAGACGATGTGCACCAAATCACTACACAGATGCTATCCAATACTCCACATATGTATGAGAGTAGTTTTTCGTTATTGCCTTAAAGCGTCTTAATGAATCTATTACACTCAAATCCTGGTCAGAGGGGTATGAATTGTTCAGATGTCTGTTGCTAGGCTAAAGAGCACAGAATTGTTTTTCTTCTAGTGTAAAAACGTTTGCTAGTAAAAGTAGGCATTTATGTATCAGAGATGAACTGTTTGGTTGTAATTTATGTTATGATACATGATAGCTTTGTGGTTGCACTGTCTAGGAAGGTGGAGAAAAACCTACCCCACATATAAAACCTTGTACCCAACTTGTGATTTAACTTCTTTCTGCAACTTTCTAGAGAAACCTTAGTTCTCAGCTTCTGTTGTGTGAGCACTGAAAATCTTAAGGCTTAATCATATTCCAGCGACACATAAAGTATTCTCAGTTTTCTTTGCAGACTGTTTAGGTAAAGAATGTGTACAAATGTTTACAGGGCAAGATCATCAATGAAAAGAATGACCCCAGCACCAATTTCTGGAGAATCCCTTTCAGTGTAACACTCTCCCTTTTGGAACCGTTCATCCTCTATTTGTTTGTTTTCTAATGACCTATTTCCACCTAACAACTCCTGTCCTACCTCCTGTCCTTACCATCGTAAATAATTTTGAAAGTGCCACTCTACAAAAAGATATTCTGAAGTCATGACAGATTAGATCTACTGCATTTCCTTTGTCTGGAAAATCAGTTATCTTATCAAGAAAGCTATTGGTTTAGTCTGGTATGATCTGCCTTTGGTGAACCCAAGATACGTTTCATCCCATTTTCCATCTACTTCACTTCCTAGTTATTGATAGAAAGTTACATGGGACATGATGTGCACTTCAATTAGTTTCATAGTTAATGATCTCACATCTTGAAACTCACCTAAGAGTATATCTACTGATAATGTAAATTTACAGTGCATTTATGTGACCATGGTAAAGTTTATCCTGAATATGACAGATTTCTTATGACTTGCTACTTGCATTTACACACAAGGACAGGGTGGTGTGGAATGTGAAGCTCAAGGGCAGCCTTGGCTGCAGTGGCCATGAATGGTGATTACTAGGGCAACGAGGAACACATACAGCAAGCTCACTATCCTTCACTTTAAGAAAAGTAGACTATAGCTTCTTCAGGGATCTGCTTGGTAAAGTACTGCTGGTGAAAGCCCTGGAGGGAAGAGGGGCCTGAGAAAGCTGATTCATATTCAAAGATCAACTCATCCAAGATCAGGAGCAATGCATCCCAACAAAGAAAAAGTCAGGCAAAAACTGGGGGCAAACAAGGAGGTTCTGGATGAACTCAAACACATAAAGCAAGCCTACAAAGGGTGGAAACAAGAAAAAGTAACCTGGGAAGAATACAGAGAAATTGTCAGAGCAGTCAGGGATCAGGTTAGGAAAGTCAAAGCCCTGATAGAATTAAATCTGCCAGGGATATCAGGGGCAACAAGAAAAGCTTCTCTAGGTACATCAGTGATAAAGACTAGGGATAATATGGGCCCTCTCTAGAGGGAAATGTGAAACCTGATTACCTGAGATATGGAGAAGCCTGAGGTACTGACTTTTTGCCTCAGTCTTCACCAGCAAGAGCTCCAGCCACACCTCCCAAGTTGTAGAAGGCAAAGGCAGGGACTAGGAGAATGAAGGGCTGCCCACTATAGGAGAAGATCAGGTTTGAGACGATCTATGGAACCTGAAGGTGCAAAAGTCTGTGGGAACTGATGAGATTAACTGCCAGCTGAAAAGGCTAAGACACTATTCTTCATATTTGAGAAACTGTGGAGGTCTGGTGCTGAATGGTAAAGGGGAAATATAACCCTCATTTTTAAAAATGGAGAAAAGGTGATATTATGTAGTGGATCTTCCTGGAAACTATGCTAAGGCAAATGGAAAATAATGAAGCTGTTGGTGACAGACAGTGTGGTTTCACTAAGGACAAATTGTGCCTGACAAATTTGCTGGCCTTCTACAAGGTAACAACCTTGGTGGATAATGGAAGAGCAATTAATGTCACCTACCTGGATTTGTGCAAAGCATTTGACATTGTCCCACGGAACATCCTTGTCTCTTAATTGAAGGACACGTATTTGATGGATGGATCACCAGGTGGATAAGGAATTGGTTGGATGATTGCACTCAAAGAGTTACGGTGAATGGTTCAGTTCAACACCAGTGATGAATGGTGTTCCTCAGGGGTTGGTATTTGGACCGATCTTATTTGGTATCTTTGTCAGGGACAATGGGATTGAGTGCACCCTCAGCAAACTTGTTGACAGTACCAAACTTTTTGGTGAGGTTGACACGCTGGAGGGAAGGGATGTCAGTCAGAAAGACCTGGCCAGAATGTAAAGGGAGGTGATTCTGCCCCTCTACTCTGCTCTTGTGAGACCCCAGTGGCAGTATGCTGTTTGACTCTGGGGCCCCCTGCATAAGAAAGATAAAGACTTGTTGGAACAAGTCCAGAGTAGGGCTACAAAGACGATCAGAGGACTGAAGCAGCTCTTCTATGAGGACAGGCTGAGAGAGTTGGGGTTGTTGAGCCTGTAGAGCAGAAGGCTTTGGGGACACTATACAGTAGCCTTCCAGTACTTATAGGAGGCCTGAAGGAAAGCCGGAGAGGGACTTTTTACAAGGGCTTGTAGTGACAGGACAAGAGATAATGGCTTTAAACTGAAAGACAGTAGGTTCAGATTAGATGTAAGGAAAATTTTCCCTGCAAGGGTGTTGAGGCACTTGAAGAAGTTGCCCAGAGAAATTGTGGGAGCCTCCTCCTTGGAAGTGTTCAAGGCCAGTTTGGATGGGGCTTGAGCAACTTGGTCTCGTGGAAGATGTCCCTGCCCATGACAGAAGAGTTTGGAACTAGGTGATCTTAAATGATCCTTCCAACCCAAACCACTCTACGATTCTATGACTCTACAATGATGTTAAATTACTGAATATGAAGCCTTAATATTACTGTAGAATAAACAAATCAATGTGAATTTGAAATCAAATATTTGATTGTGTTAATGAAAGCCTGCTTGCCTGTGCACGTGAAGACCTCAATATAATGAATGAAATAGCTCATGGTTAGTCTGATTATGTCTTTTCCCTGATTTGTAGTGCCTAGTCATACTTTCTGCAACATTCTTTAATCCAAAAAAATGTTATAGAAAAGTTTGTTTCTTTCAGATGGTTATCTCATGATTTTGGAAGTGAGGACAGTGATTTAGGTACCAAAGCACAGTTACCTCATGACATTTAAGACTCTCTAGGTTATCCTGGCTGGCTTCCAGAAGTCATTCTGAAATTTGCAGAGGCCCATCAGTTTCATATCATATCTACTAGGTTGTGTACGTCTTCAGTACCACAGTGATATTGTATGTTTAGGTACTAGACTCATTCAAGAAACATAGTACATTCTAAATAAATTACATTTTTAAAATATTATAATTAGTACAATGCAGTCATGCATACTGCTACTACCTAGTAGACAAACCATTAGAACAGGCATTGTTATAGGTCAAGTTATGGAAATTTGTATATAAATTGTGTGTTTATTTCTGAAAGTTCTCCTATTAATTTTTAACACATCCTTAAAGAAGGTACCAAGAAACTGATCTATTTGCCATGGGTAATACAGTAACAACTGCCACTATTCCACCATGTTATTACACTGACAAAAAACAGTAAGCAGTTTTTTAACAGCAAAAATGAAATAAAGTAAATGTTCTTAAAATCTTGTTAGAATTGAAACCAAAGGACTTCCATTTGGGAAAAGCTGTATGCCACATTTGAATAGTTCATTTTGGTGTACTAATAGCAAAAACATGCACATCAATCTCAACAGCCATTATAAGGCACAGAGTAGAAGGCATTGCAATTAAGAATAAAAGCTGTGGTTGCTGCATACCGGCTAATTTTGGAAGAGAATGGACATTTAATTTTTTGTCTGTGTTTTATCCCTTGATTATATGCAGTACTTAAATGTCCATTTTAAATAGTAATACTTTTCTGAACAGAGGTTTTACTATTTTACATTAAAAGCCAAATTTTCAGATGTTCTGTATACATCTAGATTTCCTAAAATCAGGGGAGCTACTTTCACCTTAAGTCTCACCTTTGGTCTGGAAATAAACAAGCAAACAAAGAAAAAGAACCTTCTTTTTTTTTTTTCCAATTGTGTTTTATTTACATTTGCAATATAATTAAAATAATTGAAAATAGGTTGTTCAATAATAAATTTGAATTTGGTCAGTTATATTCATGATATTACGAAATTTTGAGTCCTTTTTTATTCCCTTCCCTTCCCTTCCCTTCCCTTCCCTTCCCTTCCCTTCCCTTCCCTTCCCTTCCCTTCCCTTCCCTTCCCTTCCCTTCCCTTCCCTTCCCTTCCCTTCCCTTCCCTTCCCTTCCCTTCCCTTCCCTTCCCTTCCCTTCCCTTCCCTTCCCTTCCCTTCCCTTCCCTTCCCTTCCCTTCCCTTCCCTTCCCTTCCCTCCCCTTCCCTTCCCTTCCCTTCCCTTCCCTTCCCTTCCCTTCCCTTCCCTTCCCTTCCCTTCCCTTCCCTTCCCTTCCCTTCCCTTCCCTTCCCTTCCCTTCCCTTCCCTTCCCTTCCCTTCCCTTCCCTTCCCTTCCCTTCCCTTCCCTTCCCTCCCTTCCCTTCCCTTCCCTTCCCTTCGAAACATTTTCATTTGAAAAACAGAGAATGTGCTTACTTGTAGCAAGAAACTAAACTTAATACATCATTCTCTAATTTTTCTGTATCTGATTTTCCTGATGCCCTTCTCTGTGGAGTCTTTTGAATTGATGTCAAATAAAATTGCACAAAGATAGTGACCCCTAAAATGCAGCAAAGGTGGGAGAGACACCATGTGTGACATACTGAATTATTGTCCTCATCATCATGGCAATCCTCATTGCTAGAAAACAGCATTAGGCCGTTACAAAAATGGATCAATATTGAAAACTGCATGGCCATGTATATGGGCATATACATACACATGTGCATGTATAGCATATACAGTTACACTATGTTCAGAAAGAGTAATTGCTGTTGCAATAAAGAGTTAGGTTTCTTTTATATTTCTCTCACTACAGCAAAACTGCAAGTTTGGACCCAGTAATCCAAAGCACAAAATAGATCATATCAACTGAGGTAATTTTCTTTTTTTAGATTCCACTTCGTGTTCAGAAAGAAACTGAACTGTGCAATAATACCTGAGACCTTCATTTCCTGCACCTTGAAGAACATAATGTTTAAATTTTAATAGCAGATAATAAGAAGCTTTTATAATAATTACAGACATCATAAAAATATTCTGAGTTAAGATACTATAAGAATGATTAAAAATTATTAATAGTCTAACAGAAGAGACATTTCAAAATTCAACAAAATCTCTTAAGATATAGTTTTCATTGTCTCATTCTTATTAGGCTGTTTATTTAGGCTACAATTCTGTGGAATCTTATAGTAATATTTAATATTATATGAACAGGCCTACTCTTTTACATGAGAGTATCCATATGCATAAAATAAGCATATAGCCAATAGCACTGACTGATGAATAGGAATGACCGTTTACAAAGGATGATGAAGTTAACGCACTCACGAAAATCTTATGTTAAACATCTCAAATGTTTATTTGAGTTGGATCTAGTTGGCCTGTAGCAGCGGGGAGTACAGACTGAAGAGCAAGCACTGCTGACATAGTAGAACCAGAAATTCAGTAGGGATGTAGCTATTTGAGATACAACAATATACTATGGAATCAGAGGTTCATTGGATATTTCATGTTGGAGGGGACTTCAACAAGTATCTAGTCCACCTATTTGCTCAAAGTAGGGTCAATTGTGAGATCAGATTTCTCATGTCTTTATCAAGTAAGGTCTACACCTCCAAAGATGGAGACTGCCCACATCAGTTCCAGTACTTGTCTTTACTCATGAGGAAAAAGTTTTCCTTGTATACAGTCTGAACTTTTCTTATTTCTCTTTATGCTGATTGTCTCTTGTCCTCCCACTATGCAGCACAGTAAATAGTCTGGCATTGTGTTCCTAGCTGTCGACATACTTGTGTTCCTCCTGAGGTTACTGTACAGATTGAGTGTTTCTTTCTAAAGTTTCTAACTTGCCTTACGTGAAAGAAAGAAACTGGAAAGGCTTAAAGCGTATCGATCTGTGGTCATTTTATATTCATTGGAACAGCTTATTCAGATATCCCAACATATTAACACATTATTTTACTAAAAGCAATCTGCTTTTTCCTTTTTCTTTTGTTCGTTTTAAAAACCTTATGTTTATTGCCTTATTAATATGATTATTTGGACCTTTCTGCCAATTTTTTTTCAAAGCTTTGTTCATTGGGTGAAGACTGAAGATCATCTGGTGTCTCTGTCTTGGGTGTTGGTTTCATTATCATCCAAAGGAGTCATCCAGATTCCAGGACATAGGCTGCCTAGTTCGAGTTCCAGTAATAGTGTCAGGAGGAACAAAGTGTTTTTCTCTCTGGAATCAGTGTTAATGTAAACTTAAAAGTAAAGTTTATTATGGTACAGAACAATAATTCAAATCAGTTAAGAACCTCCACTTTTTTTTTGCCTTGAAAATGAAAATTTTCCCACTAGAAAACTCTTTTTTTTTGTACTATGATCATTAAAAAACAAACCTATCATCAAAAAGTGAACACCTTTTCCTTCTTGTGGCTTTTCCAGGGTGCTCTTTTTCCTTAAGCCTTGCAGAAAAACCTTTAGGATGTTATGTATATATTATCAAATAATTTAGCGTACCAGGAAAGAACTGTTAGAATGGAACAGTGGTGACAAGGACCTAGCCTTCATACTGCACAGATTTCAGGAAATTTGATTTTAAAATGGCCAGTGTTGGTATTGGACTCTACTAAGTGCTTTCTGGTTGGCATCAGATGCAACTGCATTTTATCCAAAACAATTTCAATTTATGTTATTTGAGAACACTGTGTGATAAGAATAAAAACACAGTAAGTTGGGACAATTGGGAAATTTGATTCAAAACATCATAATAAAATTTTAATAGAAATGTATCCATTGGGAAGTGAATGGCAATAGATGGAGGATTGAAGAGCTAATCCACAAAGCAATAAAATCTTGTATATCTTCTTAATTTCAAAAAGGAATCCTTAGCATATTCAAAGTAACAATTAAAAAATATTTTTATTTTATTTTATTACAGTTTTATATAAACAAGTACCGTTAAAAGTGAAGAGATAGCTTGTAAATGTCTACGGACATGCAGTGTAAGCTCTATTGTCTTGCTTGTATTTCTAAAACAGATTCTGTAGGATGACATGTCACATCGAGTTTGAGAGTAACTCTCATTATCTTGGCTACAAATTGATAAAGTTATAGCTAAATAATTCACAACACATTAAATTGCAGATTTTTTTCTCATCTTAATAAACATTTATCAGTTATTTTAAAAATGAGAATTAGAGCTTTCTGACAAATGCATAACATCATTAAATTAAACTCTGCTTATACAGTCATTCCATAGATATTTCCAAGAAGGACCCGAAAAAACACCTTTAAAATTCATGTTCAAAAAAAAGCTTTTGGCATTCCCATCCAAAATTATTTTGTTGTGAGCTACGGAGCTTGCTGAAGCTATACAGGCAGACCTTTACAAAATTCAATGTTATAGGTTTCACAGAATGACTGACAGTGTTGCTCCTGACTGCACCACAGACTACATCAGGAAAATATTTAGAAAGGCAGCTGAAGGAAGGATAAAGACAAAATTACTCAGACCTCTAGCCAATGGATACACCAAGAAAAAAACACACTATATCTTTGAATGATAAAATGTATTTTGAATCTTTTTCTTTCTAGTCATCTGAAAACTAGGAGGAAAATTTACTGTGCATACTTTCTGGCCAAAAAAAAAAAGAATAAATATGCCTATTCAAATTTTACGGTATCTCAGAAAATTTTGTGAATTTAGTTATGCAGCAGTTGAGTTCAGTGGAATTCTGTTTTATTCAGTTTTCATTTGTTTATAAGTAATCCTGCAGAATTTTTCAATACCTTTTATCCTCTTGATTTTTTTTTTGCTTTCTTAACTAAAACCTTCAGTTGAAACTAATAAAATATCTTTGGTTATTACCAACATGTTATTTTTGTGGAAATTTTATTCCATAATATTTTTTTTTTGGTTAATAAATAAAGTTAATTCTGTACTAATGTGTATAGTCTTCTGAGGCAGTTATAATAACATCACAAAGATATTATTTTTTAAAGATTTTACCTAGTAAGGCTTAGCTTCTTCATACTTAGCTTTCTTCATACTTAACATTCTTCACACTTAGCATTCTTCATACTTAGCATTCTCCATACTTAGCATTCTCGTGTTCTCCGGTGGGATATTTTCATAAACACATGATCACTTCAAACTACGAGAAGCATGACAAACTCCTCCCAAGAGAAAAATATTTCTTTTAGGTATTCTAGGTTTGGGTAGTTTTGTATTAGATATTGTAGTTTTCTTTCAGGAATTGAATTCTAGTCAGATCAGCATTGCTAGTTTACAGATAGTGCAGTGAGGAAAAATGCTATGATGACTAACGTAGTCCAATTCCAAGCACCTTGTAACACACTAACCAAAGATGTCCAAGGTGTATTTTCAGGGTTTGTTTGCTTGTTTCTATTAATAGTATTGCTGTGATGAAAACAGGAATCTTAGTTCTTAAGGTTTGAACTGTGTGAAGTATCCTTCTGTCCATCATCATTGTCATTGCAATGACATAAAACCAGATCTCTAAGTAGCAAACCAACAAAAATAGCGCATGAAGCACTTGAGGGAAAAAAGTAAGTGGGTCAGACACTCAGCTGCATCTGACCCAGTGAAGGCAGTCTTTCAAAGCTTCATGGGGCTTCCCAGACTCTTGAAATTTGCTGCAATACAAGTTGCAAAGAGATAACTTGTATTAATATTAGATGTAAAAAATTTTCTGAAATGTCTTTATGGAGGATGAAACAGTATCACACCATCTGCTTCACTTCCATTGATCCTACCAGCAGCATTGAGACATTTAATAATTGTATAGTTATGCCCATTTCATCTGGTTTTTACTAATGAAGAATTGCCCTAAATTATTGATCCTGTGCTGGCGGGGCGGGGCGGGGGGGGGTGTTGGACTAGATGATCTTTCGAGGTCCCTTCCAACTCCTGACATTCTGTGATTCTGTGATGTCCTAGTTGTCTCTGGAATAAATTTTTCCAGTATTTTTAGATAGATACGTGAAATGGAGATGAAAAATAAAATGAAGAAAATATCAAGACAGGGCAAAAAAAGATACTAACACCACTGTTTTCCTTCAGAAAAAACCCATCAGTTCTGGAAAGTACTAGTTAGGATATATTTAGCCTATAACCAAACTGTATGAAGTAGGAATTTCTTTCAATCCATAGGTATTTATACCAACAATACAGTATTATTATGTATAGCAGAATGACAATTTTTACACAGGTATTTTAGAATCGGGTTCATAATTTCAGTTTAAATTAAATATTATCTCTTAAAAGAATATCTGGTCTTGATTTCACAATGTATTATGACAGACAATCCAACGTTGGATGATAAAGAATGAGTTCCCTACGTCATAGGAAGAAAAATTTAGAATTTTCTCATGCTCTATGCTTTTTTCCCTCTGTAGTGTTCATTCCTCTCTTTCTTACTTCTAAACAGTACTATGTATATATGCTGATTTTCTTTGCTACCACAAAAACCAACCAACCAACAAACAAACATTCCTCTAAAAGTTTATATAAGCAGTATAGTACAGTGTTCAGTGTGCCCCAATATCCACTTTGGTACATCCAGAGTTTAGATCATGTGCTCCTTAAGGAAGATTCTTTGTTTAGTACATTTAAATGTTCTAAATTCAATACTCTGGAGAAATAACTAATTGTGAAGAAAATAAATTATGGTTTACTTCAGTATTTTGAAATGGAACCTGTTCAGCATCATAGACGTCCTTAATAGAGAGCTTTTGAATCAATCATAGAATCATAGAATCATTCAGGTTGGAAAAGACCCTTGGGATCATCGAGTCCAACCATCAACGCCACTCTACAAAACTCACTGTACAAAGATCCCCCAACATCACATCTAAATGACCTTTAAACACATCCAAGGATGGTGACTCAACCACCTCCCTGGGCAGCCTATTCCAATGTCTGACTACTCTTTCAGTGAAAAAAATTTTCCTAATGTCCAGTCTAAACATATCCTGTTGCAGTTTGAAACCATTCTCTCTTGTTCTGTTGCTAATTACCTGTGTGAAGAGATCAGCATCAACTTCTCTACAATGTCCTTTCAGGTAATTGTAGAGAATGATGAGGCCTCCCCTTGGACTCCTTCAAATTAAACAGCCACAGCTCCTTCAATTCTTCTTCATAAGATTTATTCTGCAGGCCCTTCGCCAGCTTCATTGCCCTCCTCTGCACTGTCTCCAGCACCTCAGTATCTCTCCTGTATTGACATGCCCAAAACTGGATACAACACTCAAGGTGTGGCCTCATCAGTGTTGAGTACAGGGGGACAATCACCAGATCACACTATTTCTAATACAAGGCAGGATGCTATTGGCCTTCTTGGCCACCTGGGCACACTGCTGGCTCATACTCAACCACTTTTCGATAAGAATCCCCAGGTCCCTTTCTGCCAGGCAGCTTTCCAGTCACACTTCCCCAAGCCTATAGCATTGCATGGGGTTGTTGTGGCTCAAGCGCAGGACCTGGCACTTGGCCTTGTTGAAGCTCATACTGTCAACACTGGCCCATCAATCCAATCTGTCCAAGTCTCTCTGTAGTGTCTCCCTACTCTCATGCAGATCAACACTCCCACCTGACTTGGTGTCAAGAATTGGTTGTCAAAGACTTGATTGTCAAAGAATTTAGAGACATCACCCCCAAAAAATACAATGCTGATAAAATAAAGAATAGAACATTCAGCTGAAAAAAAAAAAAAAAAAGAAAAAGAAAGATTTTTTTCAGACTTTGTATTTCATTCAGGAAAAAAAAAAAAGAAGTACTAGAGAAATGTGTATTTCATTCTTTCCACTCAAAAGAGACTGTGGACTACAAAGAACACATTCAAATCAAAGCTGTTGACCAACATCATCACTGTGTTAGATTCATAGAATCTAGCAGTTCATTTGAAGGCATTCACATGCTTTACCAAGCTCTAGCTACATTTTTTTTACCATACACTCTGCTATTTCAAGTTAAAGGAGCTGAAGAAAGCTCTAAAAAACCCACAAACCCAAATGTATTTTATCAAGACCAAAAGGCATGGGCTTACCCAAAGTAATCATATAAGCACTAGATTAAAAAACTTGAGGAGAGCAGGGTTAAATCTTTCCTAGACTAGCACTTATTTCAAGTTCATTGGCTTAGTGCTTGAAGGATGAATAGTCTTCTCTTGCCATGTGTCTAGTGAGCAGCTCTGCAATGGCAAAGGGAGACAATCACTGGCAATAGGGTTTGTGTGGACTGTTTGTTCCTTGGGAAAGCAATTCAGTCCAGCTGCATAATCACTGATGCCTCTTCTGCGTTAACTAGCTCTATTACTGAGGATCAAGCAATGTTCCCAAAATTGAAAGTCTTGTTATTATTATATGCACCAAGATAGAGGGTTTTGTTATCATTTTTTTACTACCTTCCATGTGGCAACGAAACATGAGGTCCTGTTCTAGTGAAAATTTCTTAGCAAGGTTTTTACCAAGCTCAGCAAAAGTATTACATACTATAGTTGTAACGACACTGTTTGAAAAGATAAAAGACTGTGAGTCACAGAGAAACAATACAATAATCCCCCATGTTGGGTGTTGGGATTTTTTTTTGTTTTTTCAGGCCATTGAGGGAATGTATCTGATCCTGGTTCTCCTCATTGGGCCTGTTCCCAACCCACATCTGCAGGTTGGCAGATTTGGCCAGTCTCACTCTCCAGGAAGGTGCCCATGGGCCAGGGCTGGGGCCGTCCCCTGCTGCCTTGCAGGGAGTGGGATGGGCTGCCAGGCCTTGCCCTGCCACCTGCCATGAGGGCCTCCATAGTCTGTGGAAGGGAGGTCCATAGCCCAAGGGAGACCCTCACCTTTGCAATGGTGCCACAGGTTAGGGCTGGGCTGGCCCCTAAACACGGACAGACGCTCTCTAACCCCCTCTTTCCCTCCTCAAACAGGAAGGAAAAGGGAATGAGGCAGAAAGACTTACCGGTTAGGAAAGAAAAAAATTAGAACAGCTTTAACTGCATAATAATGGAAATAATAGTGAAATGAAATAGTTGAACCTGACTCCCTCCCCCAGTGACAATCCCCATTGATGCTGCAGAGCGGGCTGCACTGGGGAAGCCCCAGGCTCAGCGGCGGTGGGAGCTGGATACAGGAGCTGGATTTGGGAACTCAGGATCCAGATCAGATCCACGAGATCAGACAGAGTCATCCCTGGACACTGGCCATTGCAGAACACGGAAAAGAAGGCAGAAACCCTTGTGATCACTCAATTTATACTAAATATGATGTATATGGAATGGAATACTCTTGTTGGTCACCTGTCCTGTCTATTACCCCCCGGAGGTGCAACCTTTTACTTCCTTGTGCCCCCCTCTTCTACCCGGCACCCCCAGCGTGGCACACAAGAGCCAGCAGTGGACTTGGTCACTATAGGAATAAGTATAAGCAAGAGCCTTTCTGCATCCCAGTCCCAGGCAGTGACTGTAAACATCAGGTGTTATCACTGCCAGTAGCACACACTGTCTGCAAAAACATGCTCCTAACTTCAGAAAGTGTAGCCTTTTAAAAGAGTCTAAACTGGAAAATAAAAATCCCTGAACAGAATTGGGATTTTTAGCTCAAACCAGGACAAATGGCTTGACTGCAAATTGAAACAGGGATTGAAGGGTCTGGACTGGGCTGATAATAGGGCCCTGGGTCACAGGCAGGATGAAAGATGATCCAGGAAGACTGAACGGGGCCAGGCAGTGTTGGCAGCTTACTCAGGGCCCTGTTGTTTAGTCTGGGCATGTACATCACTCACCTTTCAAGCACCTTTGAAGTGCTTTGAAGAATGGTAATATAGGAATTAGGATTTGTCCCTACAAAAAGGTGGCAAGATCTATATCCCAATTAAAATGCATCTACACCAATGCATACAGCATGGGCAAGAAAACAGGAGGAGTTGGAAGTTGTTGTGCAGCTGGAAAACTATGATATAGTAGCATCACAGAAACATGGTAGGTTGACACACAGCTGGAGTGCTGCAATGGTTGGATATAAACTCTTCAGAAAGAATAAGCAATGAAGAAGAGGCAGTGAGGTAGCCCTCTGTGTTAGAAAGTGTTTTCACTGTCTAAAGCTTTATGATGGTGATGTTAGGGTCGTTTATGGGTAATAGTCACAGGGAAGGCCAACAAAGCAGATATCATGGTGGGAGTCTGTTAGAGACTACACAACCAAGATGAAGATGCAGATGAAATATTCTGTAGGCAGTACGGAGAAGTCTCGTGATCGCTAATCCTTATTCTCACGGGGGACTCCAATTTACCAGATGTCTGATGGAAATACAATACAGAAGAGAAGAAAAAGTCTAGGAGGATCCTAGAGTGTGTGGAAGATAACTCCTGGTATAGCTGGTGAGGGAGACAAAGAGGGAAGGTGCCCCTCTGAAGGCTGAGGGGAGACCTTCTTGCTCTCTACACCTTCCTGAAAGGAGGCTGTAGTGAAGTGGGGGTCAGTCTCTTCTCCCAAGGAACAAGTCATAGGACAAGAGCAAATGGCCTCAAGTTGCTCCAGTGGAGGTTTTGATTGGATATTATGAAAAACTTCAGTGAAAGAGTTGTCAGGCATTGGAACAGGCTGCCCAGGGTCTGCCCAGTCTCTGGAGGTATTTAAAAGACATGTAGATGTGGTATTAAGGACATGGTTTGGTTGTGGACTTAGCAGTAAGTTTACAGTTAAAGTTGGTGATTTTAAAAGTCTTTTCTAACCTAAAAGATTCTAACTGAAGAGGAAATTTTCCTCCTGCCAGAAAGCGATATAATCTATTTATATGATAAATTCCATTTCACTAGCAAATTAGTGCAGCAATACTTTCATAAGAATTTGTTAAAAGATGTCTCATGCATTCTGAAATCTTGTAATATAATAAAAAGAGGGTTACCAATAGCAATTTTTAGATTGAATGTTTGCAATTGTCACTTAGAATGTTGCTTATAGTCTGAAGGTTTACAAATAATAATTATTGATCCACGAAGATTAAAAAAAAAATTAATACATCCTTAAAAACTGATTTTTTTTTACTTTATTAGAAGCAAAAGACCTAATTTCAGTGAAATGTGTCGTTATTCACAAGCAGTAAATTAATAGCTTACAAGTTGGTTTAATCTATAGAATTCTAAGTTTTCTTCAAGAAATGCTAAACTAAGCTTTCATTTCTTCCACATCATTTTTCAGCCTAACCCCTTAATTAAACTTGTCCTTACATCAAATGATTTGGGGAATCCTGAGACTGCATTTTCAGGATAAAAAATTGTCTCACAAACAGACAAAGACCTAAGTTTCATTTAGAAAGATTTTTATCATCACAGTTTTGATCAGTGTAAAAGCATAAGAGGTACTGAAACAAGCCCTCAGTTGAACTAATTGATGTGAATTCAACACAAGATGACCAGGGTCTTGAAGAATGTTGCTCATACAAAAAATTGGTCTGAATTTCTCTTTCAAAAAAGGTTATCTCATTTGGATATCATTTCTTATTCTCACTCAGTTTGCTTCATCTCCTGTAGTGCAAAAATCATGCAGATATATCCAGTTTCTCTGATTGGTTTTCTGTGTCTTTCTCAAAAAGGCAACTCAAAAACTATTTTTTATTTTGATCTGTTTGTACTTGGAGTTTAGCGTCTGTGTAGATTATTATAGCTGCAGTTCTGGAGAACTGGTTAACCACAGTACAAACATTCCTGCAATATTTCTTTTACATTTGGATCAATCACTGGCAAGGCCAGTCTCTTCAATGGTCCCTTAGTTTCTACTGATAGCTTTACTCTGGAAATCAATGCTGTCAGTGTGTCACCTTACAACACATAACATCAACCACAAAGAAGTCCCCAGGCCATTAATGTTGCAACAGAAGTATTCATTTTGTAATCAGCAAATGTATCAGGAAAAGATGTAAAGCACCTGGACTCATATGTTCTTCATTGTTTTTTCCCCTCAAAACCTCCTGATCTCTAGCCCTCAATATTGTAGAAGAGGCTCACATGTGATATGTTATCTAGGAGAAAGAGAAAAGTAGAAGAAATATGAATAGTGCAGGTAGTGCCTGTTTCCCCGTGGACTCACTCCAGATCTATAACATCTCCAAATAAGGAAGCCTAGGGGAAAATTTTTATCTAAATATGATCACTTTTTTGGGTTGGATGTTGTTCCCCATGCAGCTTAAAATGCTACAGCTGATTTCTCTTAACTTGGTTTATCTTTCCGGAGTTGATATATTGGTATGTTCAAGTTTTTACAGCCATCATAACTTGACAAATCCTAGAGCCTTCACTCAAAACAACACTCTAGAGTGGCAACAAATGGCCATGTGTTGGAGAGCTGGGTGAGTTTTTTAGTTAGGTCACAGAAATACTTTATTCTGTTGTGATCTTAGAACCTCTAGACTCCATCCTCTACATAGTCAATGGAGAGTAGACTGTACTTTCAGGAACAAACTCAAAGCATATAAGTTGGGTGTCTGTCTAGGTTTAAGGAGCACCTCAAAATATACTTTTAGTACAAGAAGAAATTTAACTCTTTTCGTATTTATTATTTAATAAAAAAATCTTGTCTGTTTACGAGTTCTTTAATCGTATTAAATGTGCTACTCTGAAAAGCAGTGACATTGTGGTATTTTCATTAAAAATTTATGTAGCTGCAGTGCAACTGTTTGCCTCACAATAAAAATATCCCCATTCCTTGAGGTGATCTTCTATATTCCTGTATTACAGTACAATTGTCAAAGAATAATAGATAAAAATCCTGTCATTGCTTTCCTTCAGTGTATTCCTCTGGTTCTTTTTTTACTTCCTACAACTGTATGAACTAGTTTCAGAAGACACAAATAATTTATGGAATAAACAGGAAAAAAATGTGGGAGATGTTTCTTCCAGGGGGAAAAAAAAAAAGAAAAACAAAAAAAGAAAAACAAAACCACCCCAGCCTTCTGGTAAAAGGTCCTTACTCAGGTAAATTTGGATGCTTATTATTTTACACTCTACTACAGCTTTGCCTAAAATTCTTTTTTTTTTTTTCTTTTTTTCTTTTTCTTTCTTTTTTTGGCAAAAAAAGTGACCTGTTCTGTTTCATATATGAAAGGTGCACATTAAAAGAATATGAGCTAGCAAATATCTTTACTGAAGCACTGTTGGCAGCCAAGATCACTGACAACTTCCTGGCTGTGATTCATAATCTATATTGGTGCCTTTGAGACAGCAAGCTATTGATTTTTCCCAGTCTATAATCCAAGACCATATACACAGCTTGTTAGACATCTGTGGGAATATAAACTGAGTTTTGATACAATTTAGGGAGCTTCTGTTAGCAGGGCACTTACTTTTTGTCTTTCAGAAAATCTTTACACATCTGTGTAATCTTGAAGAGATTTTTAACAGATAATTCAATAGAGTTTGGGTTGTGGTGGTTTTTTTTTTTGTAAAGTGCTTCACTGGGTGGAACTTATATGAAGCAAATTTCAAGTGGAAAATAATAATAAAACATAGGGAACTCTAATATTATCATAGCTTCTCACTTCTTTTTATTTCATTTGATTTTGGTGAGTATAATTTGGAAGTGTTCCTGGTTTTTCATGTTTCATATCTTCTCCATTTTACGAGCTCTTCCAAGGAAAATATTCTTATCTTTACTGTCATACTCATGGTACATATGCACAAATAACATTCAAAAAACCCATCATTAACTACAATGCAATTTCTCCACAATAAAGGGATATTACAGTAAATGCACTAGAAATCTTCAAAAAATACACAGAGCTAAAAAAATGATTCTCAGGTTCAAGCCATTGCACACACTCCCTGATTTATTAAAGTGACTACACTTAGAATTAATTTTCTGTCTTCTGAGAGTAAGCTAAGGAGAAGGAAGAAGTTAATATAGTTTGAAGCTTATGCACTAAGGTAGGAATGCCATAAGGGAACAGTCTTATTGTATATTTTTTAAATATTATTTGATATTTGTCCAAGGATACTTTAAGGGCTACCATGTAAGGAGAAAATAACTCTGAGGAGCTTTGTGAATTTCAGATAACAGAAATATCTCCATGCATGTCATCACATTGCATGTTAGTCCAGAAGGTTAGGAAAATATTTCCAGTAGGTCTCCAAAATCAGAATAAGGCATTCTTGACTGTATGTGAAGTGTAATTTAGCTAAACCTGGATGATCCAAACCCATATAGTCAGAACAGCAGTTGCTCATTTTCTTTTATATGGTAGATAATTTTTCTTAAAACAATAAGGAGAAATACAAAAATAATAGATGGATATATATACTAACAAAAATTCATGTTGAAAACCTGGATCAATTTTCATAAGTGATAGCAAAAAAAATTACCTCTATATTAAATAACATGATAGAAAACAAAATCTCAGAAGCATAAATTGTTTCTAAACGGAATTTTGCAAATTCAGAATTTTTCAAATCTCTGAGAATATTTTTGTCAGATATTGTAAAGGTTTTTTTACTAGCTCATTTATCTATAACTTAATTGGTTTTCAGGAAAATAAATTAAGTACCTCATTCTTCACACGTTTGTACATTTTCTCAAACTGAAGATCTCCAGTAGATCAACTGGATTAGTACCATGCTTTAAATTAAACAAAAGATAAGGTCAGAGATACTGGAATGTGCAAAAAGTTAGAAATCTAGAATAATGAGTAGATAAGAGCATGTTAAGAGGAGTTTATTAATTTTATTTCATCTAAATGATACAGCATAGCATAAAGCATTACTTCCCATTGTTCATATCATTTTATAGTCATAATTAAGCCGAATTACATACAGAAAATCTTAAATAAGGCCCTCTAAAATTAATGCAGGTTTTTTTTTATTTCAATGCTTAACTGCTGTTTGGGATAATCTTAGACTTTACCTTTTCCACTTTCCTATGGACCGACCCTGCCAAAACAGACTCCAAAATGAAATATGAAGGACAAAATAACAAAAAGGCAAAGAGAATATGCTAAAGTTTGAGATGCTAATTATGGGTCATGAGGTTATCAAGACCAGCCAGTTTCAAGAGGGAAGTCAAAGGACAAGGTCTTTATTTTATGCTTCAACATTTTGGTTCTAATGTCAAGAAAAGTATTTGTTATTCATTATTTCTGGAAATCTGAAATGAATTTGGATTTACTCATCATTTCAATGTTGTGAGAAGCAGATCATCCTTGTTCATATCACAAGAAGACAAAGGAAAAGAAAAGGAGAGTGAGCAGACACTGTGGTCATGAGCACTTTATAAATGCATGTGATGATAAAAGTGATAAAGAGATGGAGTGTAGTTATCAATAACAGATAACACAGTTTTACTAAACAAACTGCTGTCCTTGGAGTAAGTAGTTCAAAATTGTTCTACCTACATACAGGTACATAGTTCAGCAAAGGTTCATCTCATTCAAGCTCAGATGCATTTTTAAAAAGTGGGTACATAATGAAGAGAAATGTCACTGCTTAGTGCATGTTTCTCTGGGTCTGTACACTTAAAGAAAGGTTGGAGACAAATGCTCCTTAGTTATAATTTTCCAACTGGAATGTTATATACTCAACTATACAAAAGATACAGAAATTGCAGACTGACCTGTTGGTTGCCCTTTCCTATCTTCTAAATTCAGTATTGTAACAAAGGCTGTTTTCCCAATGTGAAAGTAAGAGTATGATTATATTCGAACCCTACTGTGTGAGAGACAAGTACTTCCATCTTTACCCTTCTATTGCTCAGTAAAACTCGCACTCACCCTTCACTCAGCTCCCTTTTACCAGATGCTTATTACAATAATCACAAGCTATCTTTTAAGGTACACCATCTGGTGAAAAATAAACACACTTTTTTTGAGTTCGTTTATGTATTTAGTTATAGAAAAGGATAAGACTATGTTAACCAAAAATGCATAGGATATGCTTTCATTCAAAGACAAACTCTACTGAATATCAGAAGATGTTATAAAATGACAGTGTCTCCAGTTTAGGATATTCTAAATGTTCTTTCTTCCCTTGAAATGAACATATCAGTCTACACACAGAAAGGTATCCAATGCCTGTATCACACCATTGTAGGCTTAAAGCTTTTTGCTTTGAAAGTTTTTCGAAGGACCATGCCTTCCTTTTGCCTTTTCATTGCTTATGGTTCATGTCTGCCTTCGCCCTCAGTTAAAGTAAAGAAGTAAGTACTAGAGTTATAAACCTAGTAAATTGTAATTCTTCTTATTTTTTGTGATCCAGGATCTGGAAATCAGTACAGGGCAGAAACTATATAGGGGTGCAATTTGTTGTAAAGATCCTAAGGAAGGGAACTTGGCTTTACAAATATACAGGATACAGGACTTGCTATTTGGAAACTACTTTTATAAGGGAAGTTCCAAGGACCCACTGTCTGATGTATAATTCTCAAAAGCAGGGAGAAGGAAAGCAATGCTGACCACCAGAGTCAATGAAGAGAGAATGTTATACCTTTTCCCTGGTATGTGAGAGACTGAGTAAGTCTAGAAACTCAACTTTCTATTTATTTAATTGAGAATAAGACATTGTCCTCCCAGGCAGATGAAAAGCAGGGAATCTCCCCAAAGCAAAAATTGAAAGGGAAATTTTTTTTTAACCCTGTGAAGGCCTCCATGTTTTGACAGAAATAAAAAATGACCTGTAAGCATATTTTTTGAATTGGATAGCTTTTTTACATCAAGTATAAGAAAAAGCAACAGTCCCTTAAATTGTCACTATATAGTTGCACAAAAACAGAGAACCTGAAATATTTACTATAAATAACTAAAAGCTTACTATTTCAGAATTCCCTTTAGTAGCCCATTACATACAAAACCCATAGACTTTATCCCTCTTTCTGTAACAATTAGAAAGAGGTAACTCTTTCTTAATTTTTAGATACCTCCAGAACCTCTGTATTTAGTGGATGATCAGGTCAACTAATATCACAGAACTTGTAATTCACAAAATCTGTTTCCAGAATAGCATTTGCAGATGAAAAAGATGTAAAAGAGAAAAACAGAACATAGAGATATTTTGCTAGCATTTTTTACACCAACAACTATAAAACTAACTTCTGAAACTCAGCCATCTCCAGTTTAAGGATGGATGATTATTGCTCTTTAACCTGCGTTATTTTTTCTCAGAAAAAAATATATTGTGTATTCTTGCCTCAAGTATAAAGAACAATAGATGGTTTTTTCACAGTCCACAGGGCTAAAGCGGAGACCACAGTTTCCCAAATAAGCAATTATTTTAATGAAATATTAGAATATTTCTATGAGTAATTATGAAGACTGTTATTTAATGTGAAACACGTTATGACTTGTGGTTTAGTGCATTTCTAGTTTTTAAATGATTCTTTTTCTCTTCCTAGCAACTCCCAGAACTCTCATTCACTTCAATGGTAGCTGCAGGTGCCGAAAATCCATTTGAATGGTCCACACTCATTTGAAATTTTGCAGTGGTCTTTCTCTCTCACACATGCTCACACATGTTCCTCTTTACCCTTCGCTCTTTTTCCCTCCATCTGCCCAAGATCAAGACCAATCTTGCTAGACATAGATACTCATATAGTTGAGGTGCAAAAGTTACAGAGAATCCGTTAACTTTTTTTCTTTTTTTTTTTCCTCCCAGAACTTTTTAAAATAAAATGCAACCTTATAATGAGGAATTAGATTTCCTAGAAAATTAATTGAGACTCAGGGTACATGCAGATGAGTGAATTCTTGTAGAAGCACTTCTGATGTATTTTTACAAGGGTCATTGTGTTTTATAATGTAACAAAAAAAAAAAAAAAAAGGAAAAAAAACCCTAAATCACATTTTTACTAGACTTGGAATAAAAACAGGCAATTGGAAATGCATTGTAAACAGGATTATTCAAAGTCAGCTTGCCTTAACATAGAAGCAGCTTTTAAGCAGGCTGTTACATAAAGGTCCAGTATTTCTGAGATTTTATGAGAGTAATCTAATGCATTGGTCAGACAAGGTTAAGAATAATGCCCTTGCAGTCTCCCTAGATGCAATGATAGCATTTGATGTGAATAAAAATGCTACACTTTCTGGTTGTTGGTGAAACCAAACTGCACAGACATCTATTTGGAGATTTGACTATGAACTATATTCGTCAAAAAAGAAAAAAATATTAATAATAAAATACCGATGGTCTTTTGGAATCTTTTTTTCTCATTTTTGTATTTAGGCTTCATTGTCCCTCTTTCCTCCTTTCTCCACATTAGCTTTCAAAACACTTCCTAAGGCTTTTAGAAATGTTGTAAACTTACTGTATCATTACTGATGCACACAAGCAAGAACGTAAATGAATACTGTATGTGGATGATATTCTTCTTTTTATAACCCATACTGATATTTCAATCCTGGGTATTACACTGTTCATAAATCAGTTTGGGATCCTCTCTGGCTTTAAAAGTAATTATAATAAATCCAAAGATATGTTTATGTATAGGAGGCCAATTGAACCCTTTGCTTTTCAGTTTCCGTTTAAATTGGTCTCCAGAGGTCTTACCCTAGGTTATTTATTCCTTGTTCGTTAGATCTGCTGTACAGATTTAATCTTGCTTCTCTGCTTTGTAAAATTCAATAGACACTGTACAGGTGGTTTTCGGTTTTGTTTTTTTTTATTAGGGGAAAGAGTTGTCATTAATTAAAAACAAAATGCATTTTGTGGTTTTTTTTCTCCGATAATGAATAAACTTACTAAGAAATTGTGAAGACCGGCTTAAGAAATTTTTCTAGATATCTTGAAAGAAATTTCTCAACTCATTTACTTATTCTAGTAGAGCACAAAGGGTGTCTTAGTCTGTTCTGCAATTTTTCCATTTGTCTGGCTGTTAAGTATAATTCAGTTTCTAAGTCCTTTCTTTCTGCATCTCTCTGACTGATTAAATTCTCATACAGAAGTCAGAATAAGGTAAGTTGGCATGTCAGTAGGTGTGGATCAGAGCAATAGAACTACATGGCTGAAAAGCTTTGTCTGATCACACAGACTCCTGATTTCACAAAGCTATTCTTCCAGAAATGCATCAAATGCCAGAGTATGTTGAAAGAGGTCAGCTGAGAGAGTAGATGCAAATCTTAGCAACGACCTGTTAAGAGCAATGTAAGAAATAAGGAAATCTGTTTCGTGAACATGTACCTGAAGAACACCCTTCCACAGAATTTCACGTCACCTTCTTCATTTTATCTCTCTTCATTCTCTAAATACAAAAATATGAGCCACATATGCAATTCAAATCTGTGAGTAAAAATGTCCCATTTCAAGTACAATAACTCATGAAATAAATATTAAATATTTTAAATCCTTTACCTTGTCTTTTCAAGTGAAATATAAAACTTCTCTTTTGTAATAGAGATAGGAAATAGTGTGTCATATGCATTGATTCTTAAATAATTTCCAGTGTGAGAAAGCTTATTTCAACAGTTTGATGTTTACAGAAATTGGGATATGAGGAGGGATATTTATGAGGAACAGGACTGTGTTGACCTTAGTAGGCATCGAGACTCTTTATGTCCAGGAACTGCCAGAACTTAGACTGCAAGAAGAGAGGAGAGGAGAGGAGAGGAGAGGAGAGGAGAGGAGAGGAGAGGAGAGGAGAGGAGAGGAGAGGAGAGGACAGGACAGGACAGGACAGGACAGGACAGGACAGGACAGGACAGGACAGGACAGGACAGGACAGGACAGGACAGGGCAGGGCAGGGCAGGGCAGGGCAGGGCAGGGCAGGGCAGGGGAAAGAAATTTTGTAAAACCGTTTTGCTTTTTTTTTAAAGAAAGTTGATATGTAATTAACCACAGGAATCTGGAGGCTGTGACTTTAAGAACATGACAAGTTGTCATAGAAGTAGAAAGAAAATTTTAATGGTGGTCTGGAAAGTGGAATATGTTCTAGAGACTGAGACTGTGACATTAAGAAATGCTCTATGGTGATGAAAGCTGAACCAGAAAACCAGAATAGAAAAATGGGCCCAAGTTGTGAGGACAAGATAAGCAAGGTAGCTTGAGAATTTTATTTAATCTCTCACTAAAAAGATTCCTTTTTTTTTTTTCTCTTTACATTACAGAGAATGTTTGTTCTAATTCTTTGCTTTTTATTTATTTTGTTTTTAAAAACATAGCTTTAGAGTTTGGAAATCCTCTGTAACATACTTTTGTAAGAGTTTGGAACACTTTTAAATCAGGGCTCTGATTAGCTCAATAGAACATCATGATGTGTTTTGCCATTATTAAAATAACTCACATACTGCTTATCTATTTGCTACTAAACAGTAGTAAACAAACTGACCCAAATTAATTTTTGCTAATTCATATGAATAGTCTTAAGTGAACCTGTTTTTTTTTACAGGACAGTCTTTTATGCCAACGTATTGCACAAACACATCATAAATATCAATCCCAACTATATAATAGCGAAACACTTAAAAATTAAAATAATCTCCATGTTCTAGATGTTTTCAACTTTGACTTTCTCATTTTTTTCTAGTTTTGAGATATTAGTTAAATTTCTGTTTAATTCTGAACAGCTATGTTTTGAAATGTCAGTTTAATATACAGATTTATTAACTCATCAAATATTTGAGAATTTCCGTAGTTTTATCCTCATCTACATGTGAAAAATAGAGATTGAGGAAGTGATCAGTGTGTTTGGATATGTGCTAAGATCAATATCTTCCGAACCAAGTTAAAATTCATCTTCAATCTAGCACAAGCCTTTACTTGGAGATGAATCTCTCTTCATAAAATCAAACACACATTGGTAGTATGTGTTTTGTTCTGTTGGTTTTTATAAAAAAGAATGATTTTTTATCTACTCATTTACAATTGACTGGCATCCTCCTCCATATCTCCTCCAATGGAATGATCTCGTCATAATCTTGAAACCGAGTTCAGACCTTGAAACATTTTAGTAATGTTCCTTTCTATAGAAATGCACTTTTACACAGATTAAGCTATTGACATTTTTCTAGGAATAAACATCATCCCTCTAGACATAGCCTGTAGGATCTCAAGCCTATTACATTCTGAGATGCCATTTGGTTTTCAAGTGAATACTTAATGTTGATTTCGACCTTAGGAATAGTTATGAGGTGTATGTTTTTGTCTGCCATGGAGATATAGATTTCGGAGACATTCACTCTGCTACCTGTAAGGTTTTCTAGAGAACTGAGGTTCTCTATGTGAGGCTCTCTTTTTTCTCATTTCTCTTCTTGCAATCCCTGGATATGAAAAACATGAGACTATGTTGGAAAGCTTATCTGTTTTGCAGACATTTCTTGGGGAGGGACACGAGGGTGACAATAAACATTTTTCTACTGTAGCGGTTCGAAAAATTCATTGAACTGACTATATTATAGTACAATGGTTCAGACGGTAAACAGGATTTGTTGTTGATAGTATTCACCTGTGAGTATAATTTAAAAGGTCCCTGAGTGTCTGGGCACACAGGATTTAGAAAAATTAACAGGTACTTCTCAATGTCCTTGGTTCTTTTTCAAATAGATTTTATATATCTATATGTATACGTGCATGTAGACAAAAACATATGTTTGGGGTTTATTTGCCATGATTGTGGTATTCAGCAAAAGGAAATATTTTGATCCAAGCCATACTAGGATCAATGAGAATTTTATCATTGATTTTTCTGTGTAAATACATTCAGTTCTCAAGTAACCAACTCTGGCCTCAGTTCCAGAGGCAGTGTTGTGATTGCTGAGTGCTGTCCTCCAATTCTTGTGCAATTGTCTTACACCTGATCTTACATAAGTGCAGAGAATAGTGGTTTTGAATAAACGTGTTTTAATATGAATAATGGAGATAGTGACAGATTTGTGAGATACTTAGGGTAACACTCATCAACTTAATTTTCATTATTTTCTTGCTTATTCTTGGAAGTTTTCTTGGTATGCATCTGTTTATTACACTGTCAGCAACTGTAAAAATGTTCAGGTAGACTCAAAAGAATTCTGACAGATAAAGCTACATCATGTAGCTGCAAGATAACAGAGTTATGCACATGAATTCTATGAAAATGAGAATCACTTATTTTTTTTTTATTTTCTTAGACTGTTCAAAAGTGTATTTCAGAACTCTGCATTGAAGAAAATAATTAGACATTATAATCTTATATTAAGTGGTGGTTATATCATATTTTCTAACTGGCTTAAAATATGAGGTAGCATTTTAAATGTACTAGCTTTATATAAAATCTATAAGGTCTAGAAAACTGAAGGAGTGTTTTGGGTATAGTTTTATTCTTTATTTGATAGTGTATAGGTCATTATGTAAGACAAAGGGAGGACATGATTAAAACACACAGATAACGGAAGATAATGAACAAAGTTGGATAATGCTACTTATTTCCTTTTAGAACTTAAGAACAGGAACGAAGCAACAAATATAAAGAGTACCATTAAAAAAAAAAAAAGAGACAAGAATATTTTTATATCATTCTTAACATTTGGAACTCAGTTCAAAAGATACCTGACTCCTGATTTCAGCGGGACTCAGCAGTGATAAGCCTCTATGATATATTTTTATTAATTGAAATGTTAAGAGTGAATAAACAAGTGAGAAATTATTGTGAAAATCAATAAGGAAAAGAATGTTGAAAATAAGGTAGAAGTTCAAGAGTAAACATGAATTTAGCGTTAACATTTTTTATTTACTTTGCATAGCTGCAAAGATATATATACAAACCAGATAATAATTTAAATGGGGAAAATTATGAAACTAATTTATTAAGAGACATTATTTATCTTAAAATTTTTGCCTCAGTAATACTCAGTGCTGAAAATAAACCAGAGGGAATGATTTTCCACTTATTATAAACATGGTCCTTGATCCCACAGTATGTTGAGGTTTGCTTTTTATTCTGTGTGCTCTAATTGTTTTGGCTCAGCACCATGCTGAATTGCAACCCTGGCCTTTAGCTGCTATGAGGATATAACTCTAGTAAACACAACATATCCATGGCAACCTATAGTTTTAGTTCTAACTTTTCAAAACACAAAAAGGTAATTATTTTTTTCTTTATATTTTTATATTCCTATGGCTCGTAATAGCAGTGATGACCTCCTGGCTGGGCATTTCCAAGCTGTTAATGATAAGCTGAGTTATGCGACCTTGACTTCACCTGCAGCCATTAACTTTTCTATCTAGTCATTAACCGCTGAGAAATGCCCTCCCTTTTGGTCATTATTTCCTATATATGCATTTCTTAAACAGGCATTTTCTGTAACAATTACATGTCAGAGTAATTTCATATTTTTTATTAATAAGTGCTATCTTATCTTTGTGTTCAAGCCACAGAGATCGTTTGACATCTAGCAGCTTGCATGTCATTTAAGTTTCTAAGGAAGAGGTCATCATTTATTCACAGGCAAATGGGAGACAGAGGACTTAAAATATCACATTTTACATGGGAGGAAAAAGCCTTGCATCGTGTGAGTTAAATCTATGAAGCATATTCAGAAATGCTGAGGAATTCATTTTTAGATCGGGCATTTAGATGTACAATGTGTGCCACAATACCAGCTAGAAAACCCTTAGCGTTAATAGCAAAGGTGACCTCTAAGTTATCCCTCCTGACTACAGGATCTTTAGACAAAATGGTTAGTAATTTCACTGGGATTAATTTGTCAGCATTTTGCAGACCCTTATCTTATTTTCTGGAACTCATAGAGGGATCAGAATCCACATGATATATTTCTCTTATCTGTCAGTGCAGCAGCATAAGATAAAAGAAGATTCTTATTGAATGGATATATTTTTCATTGTCCTTCATACCATAGATTAAATGGGTCTTGTATGATTTTTCTTTTCCGGATAGAGCAAGCCATACTTCTGCATAAATAACTTCTGTGTAATTTGAGAACTCTCATGAAGAGCTCAGTAATCAATTTTTTTAGATGTAGTAATTAGTTGCTTTACCTGGATCAAAAATAAATGCTGCTGGAGAGGAAAAAGGTCGTAGAGCTGTTTGCAAGGCTGGGAATTCGTTGTCTGCATAAATGACAAAGAATATTATCATATATGCCTGGAAATATCAGCATCAGAGGATTTGTTTAATTTGTTTGTTCCTGTAACTCAGACATACAGTTATACTTCTGTAAACAATGTTTGTTCGATGAAGTGCTTAGTCCTTTGCATAGGAAATTCTTCTGACAATATCCTTGACTAACAGGAAATATCTGTCCTATGAGAAGAAAAAAAATGTTTCCAGGAGATAAAATTGGTTGTTCTTTTTGTTGTTATTTTATTTAGGTGTCTGGCTTATTAGAACGTATCATACTAATTTTGCACACTATGGGAGAAAAAAGCAGAGAGGTGAACAAGGCCAAAAAAACTGTAAAGAAGTAAACTCCACAAGTCTTGATAAATGCAGCTCCACCAGTAAGTGACAATATAGGTGAAACATTTCTCTTTTAAACTTTTTTCCATTAGTTTTTTGACAGGAGTACACTAGTTCAGCTTTAATGAGATTCTAGTGTAAAAACTTCAGGGCTAAATAAAAGAAACAAATCAAAAGGACCGGATGATTGCCATTTAATGTGAAAGAATGAAAGTGCAAACAATCATTGTATGACATCTAGCTGTGCTAGTCACCGCAGAATGACAGGTAGAACAATTCAAAGTTACTGATCTAAAGATGGAATAACAGCTCATATGTTTGAAGTGCTCAGAAGATGAAGAAATAAAACAGACTCTAAGATAAGACATGGTTAAGCCTTTTAAATTCCATGCCTTATTGTCAGTATCATTTGAACGCTTTTGTACACTTTTTTTTTTTTCCCTCAGAAACTATTTTATCGAAGGAATTACCTTTAAGAGCTGATTTTTATTATTATCCTTCAGGCTGAATGGTGTGCTTTGTTTTTCAACAAGATGAGAAAAAATGTACACAATGAAAAGTATATTATTCGTTTACTAAACACCCATATTGTATAAATTCAGAGGTATGTATTCTGAAGATATATTGTTAAACTGCATGATTTTTAAGCAAGCTCAATAATTCACATGTTAATTTACTCTACAGGTAGCCTGAGTTTTTAACATGCAACGTAACAAAATTGTTATAAATTTCTGTTTATATTTTCCGTGTCTATTCTTTTCTTGATATTATTTTAAGGCTCTAAGGAAAATCACCTATCCTTTCTTTCAGCAAGCCTTTTTATCAGTGAAATAACCTATTCTAGTTACTGCTGGAAACAATAATCTGTAATTGCTGCTTTCAGTCCTAATTTGGCCTGTCTCTAGTTTTTCATCTCAATCTAATCTAAACCTATTTGAGCAAATAAAATGATATTTACCTCATCCTCTGTTACAAGCTTTCAAGATTACAGGCTTCAGGAAAAATCAATACAAAATACCAGCTTAGCAGCAGGTTTGTGCTCAGAAAGAATGCTAACTTTTCTTTCCTGCATTTTCTGACTCTCTACTCCCCTGGAGTGAAAGCAAACCTTAGACTATAAGGAATGAAGGGAAAAAAAGAAACACAAAACCCCCAGCCTTCAATGATGTTTTTGGTTCATGGTTAGTAGCCACTTTCGAGCTTACAAGCCGAAGTGCAGTGCATGGTCAAGCTCCTAACCTTTAGCTTTTGCTTCCACACTACACATCTTGCAGAGTTCACCAAAAGGAAGGATCTCGACCTCACGGATGATTTTTCAGACTCAAATACCATCTTCATTTATTATTTATTTGCTCCAAGCAGTTGGGATTTGAGGTATCATCATACCTGACTGACTGACTTAAGGAAGTGGCCACCTCTCTGTGGGGGAATCTCATGAGAATAAAATCCTATTACTTTCCAAAAAGATTACTTCATTTGCTGCCTGAAATAAGCTTTTGATGAAAATATTTGAATGTTGAGTTTGTAAACAACCAAGAATTCTCAGTAGGGATACCTTTTTTCTTTTTTTCTTTTTTCTTTTTTTCCTTTCTTTTCTCTTTCTTTTTTCTTTTTTTTTTTCTTTTTCCTTTATTCTTTTTCCTTTTTTCTTTTTCTTTTTTTAAATTTTTTCTCTTATGCAGAAATGATGTCTCATTTTTATTTTGTGTTTTTATTGTTATTGGGCTTTTTGACCAAGAAACCAGTTAATACAGAGATAAGTCTTTATAATAATTATAGTAATCAACCTTTTTTAATTTTTTTTCTCTCTCTTTGTAAATCAGAAAAGTTCATGTAAAAGTTATGTTAGATTTCATTTTCATAGCTCCTGCCTCAGGACTCGTCTTCCTACCCCCACCTTGTGAATAGTCTCTGATTTGAAAAATTATGAGGAATTATTCGGTCTCTTTATAGAACCTGTGAGATTATAATTGTGTAATTGTTATATAATGTTTGAAAGAAACTCTAAACCAAGCAAAATATTTAACTTGATCATACCTTTTTGAAATATTTAATTCAGGACTCAAGTTTTCTCAGATAAGAAACAAAATAGAAATGTTCTTTTCTTTGGATACTAATATAAGAGTAACACAGACACACTCATAAAAGTAAATCACCTATGATTTTATTCCCTCAAGAATAGTAGCAGTAATATCAATGTAGTTAAGGGGGAAAATAAAAATTTCTTTTAAATAGGAGTTTAAGACCTACTTGTATTCACTAACCATGGTTCCTAAATCAGTACCCTAGTCATTCTAGACATAGAAGTAGTCAATGAAGGAGATAAACATCTTCAGAGTGTTTGGGTCTTAGGTGAACTGAACTGCCCTGTGGAGATGCTTATTTCTTTTCATTGAATATAGAGGATGGCTAACGTAACCTCGGGTGATTCATCCTAAATTTATTTAGGATAAATTCTAAGTGATAATTTTACTGCAAGCATCTTCTAAGCCACAAGACCCCTGTTCTGCAGACCTGATGTCACCCATATAGGGTTTTCCAGAAACCCAGAGCAGTAGAAATGCCTATTAGCTTCTAACTCAACCCCAACAGAAACAACCAAAGCTTAGAACAGTAGCTCCTACATGTGATCTTTTTTTTTTTTTTGGAGTGATTTGTTGCATATAAGTCTTTGAAAAGTGGTATAATATTATCATTCTTCTTGTATGTTCAAGATTTGACAATGTTTAGGTGAAGTTAAGTCTCTCCTACATATTTTTATTTTTCTTTCCATTCCTCTTTGCCTGTAGTAATGATTTATCCTGCAGTCTTAAATGATTATTTGTCCCTTTTCCAAAGAGCAAAATGGATGACATCACCCACTGTTGTTCCAAGATCTCCACAGGTTCTTTTATCATTTACATTCGTCTCATATTTTGAGGTTATATTTGCTTAATGAAAACTAGAATCTTAGAAATATAACTTTGAAAAAAAATCATTAATATTTTACATCACTGTGTATCAGTCCCATTAGGCTTCGTCAAGTTTGATCCCCATTTTTAAAAATAACATTACATTATTGTGATACTTTAACTTATCCTTGTGTAATTTTTGGACTCTATTAGTTGTTTTGAAGAAACAAATATCTTAGCATTTCAGGCTAGATGTACAAATTTAAACTCACCATATCTATATATAATTTTTGACCAAAAACCTTCACCAAACAACTCTGTTCTATTCCAAGAGCTCTTTTATGTTGAGTTTTCACCACTGCTTCTGTAGCTATTCACAGATAAAGCTGACTGAAATAATACAACCATACGGGAATAGACAGTTATATCAGCTAAAGATGTTGATACATTGGTGTAATTTCTAAAATTGTACAAGAATTTTCACTGAATTTTACAAATTCACATTAAAATCACTTTTGTTTATTCCTTCGATGATGATTCTTTAAGTGATTTAAACACTATCCCCAACATAATCACAGGAAATATTTCACCATGGCCAAACGTTTAAGTGATTCATTAGACAAATCCAGAGGGAAGTGTACACTCAGTGAAAATTACAAATTTCTTCTTTTTTAAAAAGCCAAACGACCCTATAACATCTTATAGCAGAATGTTTTTCCATGTCTATGCTTTTTAGGAAAAATCAAATGGAGGTGACTGAAAATCGGCACAGCTGACTTTCTATGTTAAGAGATAACAAATATTTTCTTCAGGAAACTTCAGGAACGACTGCTAGATCATTTAAAGTATTTAGGCAACTGAAAATGTCAACAGAATGATCTCTTAAGTTCGTCTTCCAAAAGCATGGTGCCCGAGGATTTGAGAAGATTCCAGGAGATCCCATGTGAGTATTTAATAGCTATCTAATTTTAAAAACTGGTAAAAGATCAGTGTCATACTGAGGCATACTGAGACATTCAAACGGCGTCTATTCACTCCCCCATGCTCCTCCACTTATTGCAGCCACTTGGTACCAGTCTCGTGTTTCACTGTTAAGCTCTTCTGAACGCTGGTATCTTCATATAGATTCTAGTATAACAGAGTATTATCTTCTACACTGTAGGTACCACCAATATAGGGGTCAACGTAACTGTCACTATAAATAATAGCAACAGCACTAATAGCAGTATTCAATGAACAGTGATAAGAATAACAAATTCTCTCAAGCTTTCTAACAACCTGTCTTTTGAAAAAATAATACTTTCTGAATGGTTAAAGGTTTCATAATTGTAATTATATGACTTTCTCCTAAAAGTCTAGACAACTCTGAGAATGCAGAGAAAAAGGAGGCAGGTTGACTCTTAAGGGCAGGTGTTCCTTCCTCTTCTGAGCAGAGTGGGAAGAAATGGTAAACAAGATAGCAGCAGAAGTCACACCTCTGCAGCTTCCAAGAAAACTTTGTCTTGCAGAAGGTGGTCAGTGAGGGTGACAGAGCCCTGGAACAGGCTGCCCAGAGAGGTTGTGGAGTCTCCTTCTCTGGAGACATTCAAGACCTGCCTGGACACGTTCCTGTGTGGCATAGTCTAGGCATTCCTACTCTGGCAGGGGGATTGGACTTGATGATCTTTCGAGGTCCCTTCCAATCCCTAACATTCTATGATGATTCTATGATTCTATGAAAACCTAAAATTCACCCACAGATGATGAGAAACAATATATGGCATCTTCAGACTTAAAAGAGAAAGTCTCAGCCACCTGTGCCACTCAACTGATATTTAAGAATCTTTTGCTCTCTCAGGGTACAGAGACTTGTCTTAACTTTCTAACACTGTCAGGGTCTCTATATATTGTCAACAAAAAGTATTGGATACCTTCATGTACTGTGTCTTTCTCTGTGAAAATCTGTTAACTCCCTATTTTTTTTTGGTTTTACACACCTGAAATGCCAGTTTTAAAACCAATCAATGAGTAGTTCTTTGTTTCTGACCCCATTTCTAGTAATCTAAATCCAGAATTTCCAAGATAAGAATTTGAATCTAAGTCTCACTGCCGTTAGGTGTTGAACCTAACTAATTATTTCACCTCTCTGAACCTTAAAATCCACAGAGTGCCATCATAGGCCCTATTTCTAAACAACAGTTTTACAGCATTCCTTCCATTCTTCACTAACAAACATTCTTTCTTGGGTGGTTTTACCCAAAGGTCTAAGCTGCACTTTCCTGTTCAGCTTGCACATCCAATTGTGCAATTATTCCCAGCAACGCACAATGTGGATTTGAGTCTAACATTAATTAAGTAGAACAGAGAACTTCCAATACGTGGCCTCTCAGTTCTGAAAGACTAAATTGCACCAAAGGAAAAAAGTTTAAAAGTGAATGTCTTAAAACTGAACACTATTCATCCATCTGGCCAGGAAATACTGGAGAAAAAGCTTGCAGAGGCTACACAATGCAGGACTGCTTTGCCCACATGTGCAAGTAATGATAGAGGGGAATACCTAAAAAGTCTTTAAATAAAAAAATAAATCAAACAAATAAAAAAAACCCCAGATATGATAAAGGCTTCTACTTTGTTTTGTCACCTCTTAAAAATTTTTTTGTTTGAACTAACATATATTCTTCTGGCTTTGTCAGGAAAGGCAGCAGGATCCTCAAGGAAAATCATAAGTTTGGATAGTTTTGCTCTTACTTTTCCATTGGGATGCTACTTTTTTTCTGTTTTGGAATAGTTTCCAACTATTAGATTATTTTTTCTCCCTGAGATGACTATTTTTCCATATTTTCTGCTACTGCTGGGGATTCACTCTCAATTGGAGGAAGCAGGGATTGAGGTCAAATTACAGCTTAAAAAGAGTGTTCAACCTCTCCTTCAGGCACAGACCAAAAAAAGACCCAATAGTCCAAACAAATCCAGAAACTCAGAGGGAACAATTAGTAAAATAAATCCCACCCATTAAGAAGATGAGAAATTAATATTCTTAGGCAGAGTATGCTTCTATTTTAAAAACAATTTAAGTGTCCTTAAAGTAAAAACTGTAGGTATTTTTAGATTTAACTATCTACTTTTACATAATTTGGATTGAAATGAAATTTAGCTTGGTATGCTGTAAAAAGTCACACAGTAAACATTCTTAGCTTTCATTTCTTGTGCTTGTTGGTGGATTTTGCCAGACATATTTTGTTACATTTAAGTGAATAAATTCTAATTTTTAAGAGCTTTTTCCCTTATTTACAGAAATAAATTCCTTTAAAAGTAATATATATAGCAGAACATTCTGAGTTTAAGAAAATTAATTGTACAATGTAATGAAAGATTTTTCTAAAGCTAAGACAACATAATTTAAAAGTCAGCTTAATGTTCTGAAATATAATTTTGCTTTTGTTGCAGTTGAAAAATGAAGGTTTCTTTTATATAATGTATATCCCAAGATGATTTCAAAGCACTTTCACTTAGAAAAGCTAGCTGCTATTACATATGAATTTTCAAAGCTTGCCAAGGCTTTGGAAGGAATGATGAAAATTACTATTGCACGACCTTCAGGTTTTCTTTGTTTCATAAAAGGCTAAGATAGCATTTTTGTCATTTTTCTTTCAGCTCAGGTCTTTCATCATAAATATCAAAGCATGCAATTATGCCTGCTCATATCCTACCATATTCTGCCTGTTTTCTATCTATAGAGATGGTGTTCTCTTTTAGGATAGTTTTTTCTTTTGTTTTTTGCAAATCTGAAAGAAGTCCCATGTTTTTGTTGAGTGCCATAAATTGTTCATGAAATGCGTGTTGCACTGATTAAAAAGAAGAAGAATTGATTAAAATGACTTTTATTCTTTTGTTCTAAGCAAAATCCTAAAGTAATATTCAAGTGTCAAATCTAACAGGATCATAGAAGATTGATTTGGCCTACAGGTAGAATTTTTAAATATTTCTCGTTGTAAAAAATGAGACAATTCTCTCTTCTATTAAAATCTCTGGCTTCATGCTGAATTATTCCTGTTGTTCCTTTTCATTTTTCCTGTACAACTTGTTGTTCTGACTTGTTTTGTGGTTTCATGTGGCCGGATCACCAAAGACTTATAATGCCCATAGCTGCTGTTGCCTAAATTAAGTCACATTGCATAATATATCTCAAAATGTAGTTACTTCTGTCTCTTAAGTACTCCAAATGAGCATCCATTTGCTCTTTGGCATTTGTTTACTGATCTATTCCAATGTAGAAGACATATCAGCATAACCCAGGTGTTATATATATATATCATTTTCTTCTGAAATGTTTTTTTAATTTGGTTTTGTGTTTTTGAAAATTACTACCTTAAAAACTAATAACAACTCATTCAGTAAAAATACTAGAATCCCATTAACTGACTGAAGAAAAACAAAAATTCTTTCTTAAGAAACAGAACAGCAAACCTTTGTTAGTGCTTGCAGGAAAACACCTCCCCATTTTTTGTTTATTATGCTCAGATTTTTATCAATTTTACAATGACACAAGGAATATATTGTTTTCATCAGTTTGAACTGTGCTGTCACATGAATGTGAACTTACTGCCTATATCTTAAGTTAAATGTCAAGGGATATATGTTTTCCACATAGAATAAAATTGATTTCAAGTTTCTTTTAACGGTGGTGGAGCAAAAAACATCTATTGTATTTTTTAATGAAACAAAAGTACCCCAGCATGTGTTAATAAAAATGGTATGCCTAAAAAGTTAGTATGTAACATTCTAACAACAATAATCTAAACTATCAAAACCTTCCTATTTAATAAGATCTGATGATGTGAGATTGTAATAAAATGAATAATTTTTTTTAAGGAAAACTTAATCCATTTAATTAAGAGATTATTTAGGCACTTTTCAATACTTTTAAAAACAAAACAAAACAAAACAAAAACATGACAAAGGAACAAGCAAAAGGGAGAGACTTCTAGAGGGTTTGTTGTTTTTTTTTTGCATGTACCTTTTGAAAAGTCCCTCCTCAGCATACAAATACACCCAGCAAAACCCTCAGCATAGTGGATATATGTATCAGTACTGCAAAAGAAAAGAAGATGACACTCACCATAAGAGAGTTCATTAATTCTTAAGACTTCTAAAATATTAATAGGAATTTCAGACAACGTTGCCTGCTTATTCAGTGTCCATTCAGTACTCTGTGAAGCCGAGATGATAGGTTGAAAGATTTTTATATATCCTTCTTCCCACATCACAGTCTGTGCTTGCATATTTTCCCACACTGAATGACAAATATGGTCAGAAATTAAAAAAAATATTTAAAAAAACAACTAAAAATACCCAACTGTATGATAAAATATGATAAAAACTATAAACAAAACAGCTGCTTGAGGAACTTTTTAATGTCTGCAACAACTCATGGAGGATTTTGGCCTCTGCCTATCTGAAATCTATCTGAGGCCACTTGGCACCTACAGTGCCTCTTTCTATCAGCCAGAAACCGCATTTTAGGTGTTAAACCTCAGTAATAAAGGGATCTTGTATTGAATAGGACTTTAAAAATGCATTTTTTTCCTCCATTCATAATACTTGGATCCCAAAACACTTTAAAGCTTAGCCATAAAGCAAGTGGTGTTAAATTTCTTTTTAATTAGAAGAAACTGTTTAATCCATTTTAGCATTCCTTATGTTTACTATAGAATAGCAATGACACTGTTATTTTTCGCAGATTATAAATCTATCTCCCTAAAAGCGTATCATCATCCATGCTGAAATAATAGCTTCAGCTAATAAAAGTTTGCCTTTGCCTTTGTTAGGAAAACCAGAAAAATGAATTAAAAAGTATGCAAAGTAATACGAAGACATTCTAAAGTATTCTCTTTTGCTAGAGGCAGACACTATTAGAGACTGATGCAGGTGTAATATTTATGATCAAGGCTGAAAAGGCCAGAGCTTTGTTAATAAAATTAAGGAGGTATTCCCAATTGTGCAAGAGTAAAGCTCAGGTTGCAACCCAGAATCAGGCAGAATACTTCAAAGATAGAGGGTGGAGACTTTACTTATTGCATTCAGTATAGGCAATAAATAAATAATAAAAAAAAAAGAAAATGAGCTGGAATGTGGTATAGTGGGAAACAAAGAACAGAGCAATGGAGGGTAACATACAGAAAAACAATTATGAATTACAAAGATTACTGGAACATTGTGGCTGCAAAAGAACAAATTATGCTGTGTAGTTGACAGAAATCAGAAGGAAAGAGTTTCTTCTTCCCAAAACACTGCATAAAATACAAGACAAGGAAGGATGCTGGTGAAGGGGATTCTGATAATTAAAATCTGTATATTTAAGGGTTAGTTCACCAAAATAAGTGTAAGCAAATTATATTGCATTACTGACTTTATCATTAAGGAAACAGTATTAAATGCTTAACAATAAAGAAGCTCAAAGATCTAATCTGTTATTACTATTAATCATTATTTCGGATAACTAAACAGTAGTAATACTCAGATTCACTTAAACCAGTACAGTGCTTCAACAAACCAGGTTTAAAGATGTGTGATCCTTTACACCATTTCTTTCTTGGATTATGAATTCTAAAAGCACACAGGAGGAGTAAATCAGAAGTGATAATATACATGAACTGTTTGAAAACATTTGGGCCACTAAGCAGAAGTGACCACAACATAAATTACTTCAAAATTGTAGGAATAAGACTCAAACCAAAACCAAGTACTGTGACAACAAATTACAGAAAGGATTTTTCATTAGGTTTTATTTGTTTCTTTTAATAGTGTAACTAGTCAAAATGACCCTAATATTAAATATAGAGAAAATTTAATTTTGACTCAGAATAGACATATGTTTACTGTGTTATAACAGAATTATGGAGAGCATAACTTACTTCAGCAGAAAATGTAAGACAAAAGTCAGTATTTGTAAACGCCAAAATCTGCAAGATGACTTGAACGAAGCTGGAAATCCTATATTTGTGAAAAAAGTAGGGCAAATTGTAGATGTTTTCAGACAAACATTTAAAATAGAATGAGGGAGCAAAATAGAATGAGGGAGCCAAGAAGACAAAAAAAAAGAGTCATATATCAAGATACTAAAACCCCAATAACGTATCATTAAAGTATGAAAGAAACAGGAGAGATGTGTGAAAATCTGTGTGTCTTCAGGGATTTATGGGACAGGCTGTGAATGGTAAGGACATAATGAGAAAAAAAGTTAATTTCTTCCCAACAGTATTCATCTTAAGCCATACAGTATCTTCAAGACGAGAGCTTTCTTCATTGTTAATTCTACTATACCATTATCTTCAAATGCCTCTGTTTGTGGATGACACTGAGCTGAGCAGTGAATTTGATATGTTTGAGGAAAGGAATGTCATCCAGAAGAACCTTGACAGGTTTGAGAAGTGGACCCAGGTGAACCTAATGAAGCTCAACAAAGCCAAGTGTAAGGTCTTGCACCTGGATTTGGACAATCACAAGTGTCCATACAGTCTGAGGAATGACTGGGTTGGAAGCAGGCCTCCTGAGAAAGACTTTGGGATAATGGTAGGTGAATAATTGGTCATGAGCTGGCAATGTGCATTCACAGCCCAGAAATTCGATCATATCCTGGGCTGCATAAGAACCGTGGCCAGCAGGTTGAGGGAGGTGATTCTTCCTGTCTGATCTGCTCTTAGAAGACAATACCTAGAACACCTGCATTAAGCTCTGGGGCCCCCAGTGCAAAAAAATGTATTGATCTGTTAGAACAAATCCAGAACATGGCCACAAAAAGGGTCAGAGTGATGGAACTGAGGTTCTTTAGCCTGGAGAAGAGAAGGTTTTAGGGAGATCTTGTGGTCTTCTATCTAAAAATGTATAAATAAACTGGGATCAGCAACAAGAAACTGTATTATTGGAAGAAGAAACCTAAGCTACGAGAAAATAAGATGTTTCACAAAACACCAGTCAGGCCAAACTAGCTTCAGTCCTTGACTAACTGACTTTGTTATCATCACCACCAGGAAGAAGAGAGAATGATATAGGGGCAGTACAAGGTGTTACACAGGTCACTAAAAGTAATGTGTTCACTTCCAAGTACACTGAAGTACTTTGCAATAATGTATTAATGCAACATACTTATATTCAAACAAAAAAATCAGTGAACGTGAAGTATCATGAAGTCTGACAGAGGACAAAACCGAAAGTGACAATGAAAAGTGATGTGGAATTCAGGTGTTATTAGATTTCTAATGAGGTCATTCACATAATATCTTTCATAAAATGGTACATAAAGAAGCCTGAATCTAATTCAGATATCCAATAGGGTGTTATTCAGGAGACTTTAAGGACAAGTAAGTTAGGGCAGAATCTTGGGGGTTGAAAGGGATCTCTGGAGATCTAGTCCAATAACACCACCAGAGCAGGTTCACCTAGAGTACATTGCACAGGATGGTGTCCGGGTGGGGTTTGAACATCTCTAGAGATGGAGACTCCACCACTTCTTCAGGCAGCCTGTTCTAGCGCTCTGCCACCCCCAAAGTAAAGAAGTTCCTCCTCATGTTTAGATGGAACTTCCCATGTTCAAGTTTGTGCTCGTTACCTCTTGAGCTGTCACTGGACACCACTGAAAGGATACTGGCACTATCTTCCTGAAAACCAACCTTTAAGTATTTAAGCATTGATATGATTCCCTTTCAGTCTTCTCCCAACTAAAAAGGCCCAAGTCCCCCAGCCTTTCTTCATAAGGGAGATGTTCTAGTCCCCTAATCGTATTTGTAGCCTTTTTCTGCACCATCTTTGAATCATCTTTTCTGCACCGTCTTTGAATCAGAGACTCCAGAGTAGAGAGGGAAGATGACCTCCCTCAACCTGCTGGCCACACTTTTCTTAATGCACCCCAGGATGCTGTTGGCATTCTAGGCCACAAGGGCACATTGCTGGTTCATGGTCAGCCTGTTGTCCACCAAATCTCCCAGGCCTTTTTCCTCAGAGCTGCATTCCAGCAGGTCAGTTCCCAACCTATACTGATACATGGAGTTAATCCTCACTAGGTGTAGTACCCTACACTTGCTCCTGTAAATATGATCACTTATGATCATATGATGACCCAGAGATTTGTTTTAGGAAATTTACCAGTGATTACGTAATAGGGATGATCTTCAGTACAGCAAGAAGTTTCCAGGGGTGTAGACATCTTAGATCTCTGCACTAGTTGATTCCTACTATGCCACGTACCTCAGTGCATTTCTGTAAGGCACTTGAAAAGTATGCTGGGACATACCAATTAGCTGCCCAATCCACATGGCAGCTTTCTCTTCAGAATCTCTCTGAAGAAGTAATGTCCTTCACTGTATACATATATATATACACACATATATACATACTTCCAGGTAGCAGGGAGCAAAGACCTTGTTACAAGTCTAAGACTCAGAGCAAAGAATAAGCTGGCTGGTTAGCAGAAATCTGTATTCAGCAGAGGAATGAGAGTTCTAGTCCCTCCTAGTCCCAGAGTAAACCAGGCAATGAGATCCACTAAAGGTTGCAGAAGTTAAATCTCACATTTGTAAATCTAATTAATTATGGCATATGTGTTTTGCCAGCAAAGTCAATGAGAGAGATGGATGAAGAGATACACATTACTAAGAGTCAGGTGTAAAGGACTTCATTTTTTGATTCATTTTCAGTTTCTAGTCTGTTAAGATTCTTTGGATCTTTCTGCACAGAAAACTACCACAAAACCTTCCTAAATGTGTTTAGCTTTTCTTGTGCTAATCCCTTAGCAACTCATTTGTAACTATCCATACAATTAACATAGCACCTATTACCCTTGAAATTCTAGGGCTTACTACCTTAGACAAACTAAAGCTTTAGGAAGTGTTAATTAGGAGTTACGGGATTAATTAAGCAGGAAGAGGAAAAAAAGTTCTCAAATACCACATTGCGTTGTAACATATATTTCTTGTTCAGCATAACAGTTAATTTTGTTAGGAATAACAGTTAAAATATTTTAGTTTGAAAATCTGTGTATCAAATTAAGAAAAAAAGCTGAAGTTGACTTGCATAGGCTTTTTGAAGTGTGATATGTGATGTACAAGACCATCTCAGTTTCATCATTGTTGCAAAAGAGATAACTGAAAGACTTAAGCAGAAGAAATCACTCATATTCTCCAACTCAGTAATCGTGTTCCACAAAACAACAAAAAATATCCTGAAAATGTCTGTCCGGGATATTAAGCATGCTGGAACTTCAGTCTCTAGAGGTCTTTGGTGCACAGGTGTTAAAAAAAGTTTCTGAATACTAAGGATTCTTCCTTCCTCTAGTAAAAACCAACTAGGAAGGAAGAAGATTGACTAAAACTATGTTTTAACAAGAAGAAACAATTTCAAAATATTATTTTAAGACCTGAATAAAGTTCTTCTGAATAAAAGATGTGGCCAGATTTTAGAGTTTCAGTGAAGAAAGTTTTCTTGCACTTGGTCTTTTATTGTCTTTATAATTAATGCTTATTTAAATTGTATTTCCAGGTGACTTTGGTTTGGTCAGTCACTTCAAGACAAAATATCTGTCTGATGAATCAATATAGATACATCAATATAGATCTATATATATATAAGGCAGATATATTTTCATTCAAATAGTTTCATCAAAATAATATTTTATGCATGCTTACAAATATTATTTGTAGTGATAAAGACTTCTACCACTTTTCTGAGTATACCGTTCACAATTTTATACTTCAAATCAATTTAAATTTTACAAACAAAAAAAAATGTTAACAAACTCACAAAAATGTCTTTGGTATGTTAAATGGAGAAATATACATGAAAATCACTGAAAGATCTGAGAAGCCACATAAAATGAAATTCATAGTTATCAATGGCATGATAAAGTAACCTTTCATATTATGATCATGACCATGGGACAGTCGTGTATTGTTTCATCTCTGTTGTGGCTTCAAGTTTTCTATTTTTCCACGCAGAATATACTGTCTGTAGACAAAGTTGAAGCATGCAAAGATTAGATTTTCTTGTAATCTTAAAGAAGATTTTGTGTCCCGTCACTCTATCTTGGTAACTGTAAGAGATAGATTTAATACTATCTGCTTCAGAATAGGAAGTAAATTTTACCTTTGAGTAACTTCCTTAAGCATGAGTCCAGGCCCATAGAAGTTAATGATACTTTCTACTCCTTTGCCTGAGCTAATTAGAGAAAGAATTGAGAGTCTTGGTTCTCTGCTTTCCTAAATAATGTAAATCTATATAGATAGATCACCAGACAATAGGGTGAAGTTGACAGCCAAGTAGTGGTAAAGGCCAGTTTTAGAGTAACAAATATCCAGGAACCAAGGAACAGCAGAAAAGGAGTAGTTTGGGATAATTGTTCCCTCCCTATGTTGTTATTGATATGAGTACTGCACTTCAATACAGCATAACTACAGCCTCTGCGTTACATATTTTTCCCTCAAACTTTGGATCACAAAGTGTGATGGCATCAGTTAAATGTGATTAGAAATGGTCCTTTGATGTATTACCGTACGTTGGTAATATTAAATCATTTCTTGTTGCCATCAGAGCGGCAAAGACCACTTAACACTGGATACATATACAGTAACGATAAAGAGATGATAGAAACATTGTGATCCTTTTAAGTTTTTATTTAATACATTATGACCTATATTTCTTCGGGTTTCAAAGAGATTCAAAGTGTAGCAATTGAGATAATTATATCAAAATATTGAAATTTGAATAATATAGGTACCTGTATTAAACAGAATTTACAAAAATTGTGGGGTCTATTTTTGCTTTTTTTTCTTCAGCCTCCTAAGTTGCAGAAGATGCAAACACCTTCTTATAACTAGCCTTGAAGGTGATACAGTGTATTGATTTGACACATCTCAAGACCTAATAATCAAGTACATGTTTTTATGATTGGCTGATGTTGCCTTGTGTCTGACTGTCTAAAGAATGTTAAGTTGACTGAGGTCATCTATAGCCTATAGATAATCTACACAACTAATAAAAATGCTAAGTAGACTGTCAATCTATTTTCCAATCATAACAAACCTCCTAATCCAATTTGTAATTTTCAAGATGAAACTGATGTAAAAAAATAAAATAAAATATATGTGTTTACTAGAACAGAGTGATATATTGCTGGTATGCATCTAGCTGCATTTTAACATTTGAAGTTTTCTCTTGAAAAGCTATGATAATGAATATCATGGCCTGGTAAATTTTTAACAGATCTTTATGGACAGAACATTGTACTGGTGAATATAATTCAAAGTTAAAAAAAAAAACAAACAAACACGAAAACAAACAAAAAAGAAACAGCTGTATCTGAGCCTCAGATATGTGGAATACATTACTCTATAACCTTAAAAATCCAGTTTGTGCTTTCTCATAAGTTGTTTCCAGCTGCAGATGCATATCTGAGGATGGTATCTCATTGAAAGTATACATTATAAAAATAATAGTAATATTTGGTACTGCATACAGTCAACTCAAAACATTTTCTTTTGCTGGTGTGGTAAAATGATGTATATTTTTGTTGAGCAGACTTAGAGATATAAAACATAGGAACGGTGACTGTGGAATACTGTATTTCAGTGACATGGCAAACCCTAAATTTAGCTGTGATTCCAAGACTGCCCTTTGTCAAACCAGCAAATGTTAGTAAAGAAGCTGTGGTCCAAAAGTTCACACTGTCAGAAAACAAGTATCATATTTTCTTCCCAAATATGTAAATCAACAGAAAGCAGATGTTTACATAGAACATGAACTTCCATTTTCACAATTAGTCACATAATTCCTAACTTTATTTAAGCTTGATTTAAACTCACACATAGCAATATATTGGGGGATTCATTGATGTATTATCAGTCTTGGTCAGTTTTGTAAATACGGATTTTAAAACATAATCCAGTCTGTAAAAAGTTACCATGACTTTCTGCTGCCATCTAAGTCTGATAGAGTCACATGCAGATGTGGCCATCTCCCAATTCACTATTTGCCAATATATATTAAATTTCTCTTTACTTTTTAAAGATCAGAATCCTGAAATAATGTAAATGTATTTAGCTTTGGGCATTACATATTGATTCTGAATGCTTTTAATTAGATAATTAATATAACAAATCAAACACATTCATACATGAGAATCCTATTATTTGAGCTTTGTTTTCAGTCATATAGCTGTATACTATAAAAGCTGAATAAGAAGTTAAAAATTTTAAGATCTGAAATTTTTCTTCACTTTGGTTATCTGTTGTTCCGACTGGAGACCTTATGGTATTTTCCAGTCGGCCTAATCTCCTCATCTGCCTTCCCGTGAAAACCAGAGAGAATGGGAAAGGCTGCAGTGTTGGGTTCCTACAGCTCATCCTAAAATAGGATGGAACCGAGATCATCCAGACTAAGAGCTAGGAGTTGCTCTTACACACCAGCAATGCTCTATCACTAAGGGAAAAAAGACATAAGTATTATTTTGCTTAGTAGAAAAACAAGAAGAATGAAGTTACATGCCTTATTCTAGGACCAAGCATTCACAATACTGAGCAAGGCACTCAACCTCCATGTACAGTGAAAGAGAAGAGCTTCGTATTTTATGACAGAAAGTTGAGTGTGCATGATGAGGGATGCAAAATGAGAAACAGGAAAAAGTAAATTAATAGTAAATATTTTAGCATTCTTTTTACTTGCTGTCTCAGTCTTTCTTCAGACAACAAACTTCTAAATAAGTGAGATTGGGAATCCTTATAAAGGGTTTCCCATCTTGTCAAAAGATGGGAAAAAGTTATTTGTAAGTATTCTGCCTGACTTCCACCTACCGTTCATAATTGAGGAGATCTGCAACTCTTTTTACTATAATTTTCAATCATATCTGAGGGGCACAGCTTGTTTTCTAAAGCTTATTTTCTTGGTTACTCTTCTGTGGAGTAATGTATATATTTCAAGGACCTTTCAGACAGCTGAAGGGGAACAATCTCCTCTCAGGTAAAATTTGATATTTTCATTTTGTGACAGTCACTATTTCTTTTAAAAACAAATAAAAAATATTTTTTGGCTTTTTTTTAATAAAAAAAAATGAGCTTGGTTAGGTTTTTTTATTTCTTTCAGAATAGTGGTTTAAAAAAGTCTCCAAATACAAAGCAAAATAAATTTTTAAAGCGTGTCTCTGAAATACTGTAAAGCAACACAATTAACTTACATTCTAAGTGACTGGGATTTTAACATGAGTAGATTCTCCATTATACTTCTTCTTTACAAAATAAAAAATCTAATTATGTAACTCATAAATACTATTTTTCTTAACCTCTTTTCGATATTGTGCAATCCATGAGTTTGATCAGGCCTTCAACTCTAGACATTTTCAATGCTATGATCACTTTAACTGTAGTTGAACTATCGCACACAAAATCCTCTGAACTAAGAATCATTTTCAGGTGATTATTTTCTAGGTGAGATAGTTTAATATACAATAAAAAATCTAAAATGCAACTTAGGGAAATACGAAAAATGCTATGAAAAGTTACCTAGAAATCTCTTAGTCAGTTACAGCTAAAGTCCATCTACTCCCTACAGTGCGGAATAAAAAAAAAAATCTGCCCTCCTTTCTTCCCAGTTCGGCCAGGTGGAAACTTATCTGAATGTGATTTCAGCCAAAGAGAAAGATAAAGGCATTGCCTTCACCCTGTCTTTAGTTAAGTCGTGGCAAAAAAAACCTGCTAGCTGCACGGAGAATTGATGCTCTTTCTCATTCAGGGCAGCCAGTCAAGAATGTTGAAACACGTTCTTAAAGAGAGAAAACGTGGGTTTAGCTATGTCAAAGTAAGGGTCAATGCAAAGACTTTCACTTTATTCTGGGTGATGCCTGATATTGCAATGAACTCTCAGAAGGCCTGAGCTGATTTTCAGTAATTTCAGTTAACTTAGTTGTCAATAAGAAAGGGAATAAAAATATCTTTTTTTCCACCTTCCTATTCCTTTAATTGGCAGAATGTCAACCCAAATCTTTAGATCTCTGACTTTCTTTTCTTCCTGACTGTGCCAAGAATACTTTTTGGCATCTGGCACTTCAACAGTGATATTGCCAGTGACCAGGCATTGGAGAGAATCAAAGTACTGGCACTGCATTTTGTAATATTTGCAGAAGCATTTGATTTGATTGACTCTAAAATGCTGATTAGAGGAGATAAAACTATGATGCTCTGGACGATAAGTCACTTAACTCAGATTCATGACTGTTTAACAAGAAGAGCACAGAGATTTGTTGTACAGGGCAAGGAATCTGGCTTGGCTGAAATGGACTGTGATGTCCGCCAAGACTCAGTCTTCAGACCATGTTTATTGAATTTATTTGTCAATGATTTATTCTTGATTGTATTAGATCTATTTTACAACTGTATAGATGATGCAATGTTACAACATGGTTCTAATTCATTGGCCATGGTAGGAAAGGATTCAGATAATTTATGGAGGAAACTTTTAAAAGAAATTTTTTTCTAATGAACAAGAAAACTTCTAGCTATTAATTTCCAAACAAAACCCAAACACTTCTACAGTCCTTACTCAAGGAAAAAAAAACCAAACCAAAACCCAGAAAGCCCTCCACTGAAATACATACTTAAGTCATGACTTAGGGGTTGGATCAACACAGTTTAGCTACTCTTGAGCAATTTTTTTCTTGAAACGCTGATAATTTGAAGCAGGTATCATTTTAAAAGGTAAGAACTCCATTGAATATATTGTCCTTAGGAAACAAATGAAGCAATAAACACAAATTCTGCAATCTGCTATCAGATGAAAGGTTGTTTAAATTTAGAAGTAAGAAAACCAGACTGTAATATCAATAAAAAGCTATGTAGATTTGTTTTATATTAATGTTATGGATAGATAAGATCCAATTTGCCTTTAGGGAATTTTTCAGATTTGTAGTTTGACAGAATATAAGAACACATCACTGCAGCTTTTGTGTGAATAAGTCATCTTACTTCCTCCTCAGTGAGTCTGGAACTATGTAAATGTATTTTATGTTTGAAGAGGCCCCTGGTTATATGAAAACAATGTTGTTGTTTCTTTTAGATTTTAATTTAATATTCCGAACCTTGGAGGAAGAAATCATCATAGACTCATTTACCCTAGAGTCAGTATGACAGTATGGGAGGGTACATTTAATGCCTTAAGAGTAAGCATTTTGAACAGGCATCCAAAGGTGATAAGAACTGAAATAATCTTTTGCAAAACTCAAATGCAGCTTAATTGAATATTTAAAATCATTCTCAAGGTATAACTGAGAATAAATTATGGAATGATGTGCTAGGAATTATTTGATTTTATACTTCCTTCTGCTTAGGAGTGCCACAGATGCTTGGACATGGGTAGGGCAAGTTTCTTGCTGTGAAAGCCATTTGAGATGCAATATGAAGTAATGTATATTAGTGAGATTATCTCCTGTTTTGATTTTTTATGAATGAAAATATAAAAGTATTCACATAACTCTTTAAAGCAGGTGTTGGTTTAAAACTTCTTTTCATATGGGCATCTTATGTTATATTTACAATTTTTAATCCTTTATATTTTAATATAGACATTTTAAAAATCAAGGAGCTTTCATATGAAGTGAATAGATCACACATGAGGGTATGTAGTACAAGACATTCCATCTTCAAGGCAAAAATATTTAGATGCCTCTCCTATCTCTTGCTTTTATGTGTCATGTTTTGGTGATTTTTATATTTTTTGACCAGTGGAGAGATCCCACAGGATAAACGTCTATGCCATGAAAACGTGATTATGCTTGGCTTCATATTTTAAAAAGTCAACCGAACACCCTGACTTGGATGCATGCATTACTGACGTCTAATCTGTGTGTAAGTACTCCAAATGTTAGAATATGCTAATACAAAAAAAGGAAGCAATGTATGTTTATTTTGAAAAATATTGAAGTCCTGAGTGCTCATCATATTTGTCAGTGGGTACATGCAGTTATCTCCTCAAACTGCAGCTTCAGTGAGAACAAACAAAATATTTTTAGCTCCAAATTTCAAACTTTGATATCTATCAGCAAGTAATGTAATTGTAAGTGTTGAAAATACATTTCCATGTACACATGGAACTAAGAAATGCATACTTTGTTCATAACTCCGAAGTCCATTGTGGTTAAGGCTAGAGGATCTCCCTTAGGGTTTTTTATCAGGTTCACTGTGGTTTGTTCTGCTTTCCATTCTGTGTCTTTATTTACCTGTATTGCATTCCTCCTCCTGTCATAACTATGTTGGTATAATACAGAAAATATGGCTTCCTTTTACCAGAATACCTTACGCAAGTCAAGGAGCTGCTACAACAAAGAACTCTTCTGCCACCGTACACTGAAACATTCTAGGGAGAATGTTGCCAGTACTGCTCTTCGCATGTATCTATCCTGTATTCACCTGTACGTAAACAAACCCTTTGTGTTAAATATGGGAAAAAAACAACGAATCTAGGCTGGTTTCAAAGTCAAGATTCATTCTCAAGAGAAAAGTGAGTTCTTGAAGTGTTGATGTTAACTAGCAAAGAAAGAAAATCCTGGTGATGAGGAGGGTGTTTTAAAAAAAAAATAGAAAGAAATAAAGGACTTAACTCCATGAAGCTGACATATCCACGATGGTCTCAGGGGCAGAGACAGAGGTAGCTTTCATTGCCTTATGCCTGACAGTCCAGTTGCCTTAGTCAATCTCCAAGTTATTCTTTTTTAATTGCCAGTTGTACTGTCAGCTCTTTTGCAAGCTCAAAATTAAGGATTCTGAGAATAGGTTGGCAAAAATCTGCTCTTGAACAACTGCGTTTTCTGATTTGCAGATCTTATCAAAGACCTAATGTGAGTAAAATATTTCTAATTTGAAAACAGTAGCATCAAATACAAGTGTTCAAATTAGTTTTGATAGTATTACCTTCTGTGATATCTTATCCTTCTGTGGCATGGTGAAAAAGGAATCAACCATGTGTTTGCTACTTCTTTTTTTGTCTGAGGAAACCAATCCTTTAATTTCTTCAAATACTTGTTGACAGTCTTGTTATTTTGCCAGTTATTTTGAAGATCTTCTGAAGGGATCAACCATTCCATGTTTTCAAAACTGTCACTACTGAAGATACATAGGAACAGAAAAAGCCCATGTTAAACTAAGGATCTTTTTTTCCTTACTAATTCATATTTCAAAGCCCTCATGCACATCGTGAATTTTTTTTCTGTCAGTTAAGTTTTTTGCATGTGCAGGAGTTCAGGCTATTGGAGCTGTGGGGTTTTGAGAGGACTTTCCCCAAAAGGGACGATCTTAAAAAACAAGCAAAGATGAAAAAGCCATAAGCAGGTCAGCTACAGATCTATTTCAACACCTTTCAGGCAAACTAATTTTTCTTTTCAGTTTATACCTTAATTTCTGTTTTGTGCAATGAATCACTGGGATAACCCTAACATTTGCATTCCATGACTTTTGAATGTTTGAAATAGAAACCTTCATGTTGAATTGACAAATGGTTTGTATTAATATAAAATTAGATTTAGGAAAATCATTTAATCTATAAATGACATCTGGTATTTACAGCTTTGGAGTCTGATTAAGACAGATGCGCTACCTTACATGTTTATAATATTTTGTAAATTTGCAAGTGCATATTTAAATTGATTGTATCCCTCTTCCATCCTTCAAATGTCACTGATCCTCTAAGGACCTCCTCTAGTCCAAAGCTCACTCTCATTAATGGAAAGACTTAAAGGCTAAGTGTATAGTCTAAAATTAAACAGAGCCTAGGAACATTCCTGAGCTCTGGAATATTCTTTCAACTGTTAAAGTAGTTTTTCCAATTGGCCTTCAGCTGACTAATTGCTGGATGTAGTTCAGGAGTTAGTGTGAGCCAGAGAAAATCTTGAGCAGGCACTTTGTGTGCAGCCACCATGTTCTGGAGGGAAGAAGAGTTTAGTAGTATGGGTGTCAGGGCCTGTGCCAGTTACCTTGGTGTCTCCTCCACAGTAGCCACAAATAAAGTCTAAATCAGCAGGTTTGAGGGCATTGGGTCTTTGTATATTCTCACAGCTGTGCACTGTATAGATTTCCTTGCATAGGTCTGCGTTTGGATAGGAGATTTTTTCTTTCGATTTCTTGTTTTGATAATAAAATGGGAATGTCCCTTCCAGTCCCAATAAATCCAGGATTCCAAGTTAAGAAGGACAAAACTACACCAACCCATCCAAGAATAATAATCCTCTGGAGTGGGGAGAGTCCTGGCTTAAAGAATCAACAAATAGGGAATTGGTAGCCTCCAGCTCACAGGAGTGTTCTTCTGTGAGTTAGTGTGATGGTATCTGGGATCTCAGTGTGAGGCTGAGGACAGATTCCAGTATATTGTTATACTCAGAGAGCGAGAGTCAAGTGGGATCTGACCTTTCAAATTATGAAGTGGCTCTTCTAAGTACCCTGAAGACTGGAATCCAACCTCCTTGGCTTGGACAAAATGGTGTATTTAAAGACAAATATTAAAAAAACTCTCTGGACTAATTCCACTTCTTTGTATATTTTTTTTAACCCTGATTCAACTAGCATCTCGAATGTTTTGGATCTTGATTTATTCAGAAACTTGTCTGGAATTTTAAAGAACAACATTTTAAGCAGCAAAGAAGGTATGGGTCATATGGATGCTCTCTCTCTGCATATTTGTGTCATTGTGTATAAACACTCCAGTAAAAGAAAACATATATTCTGCAGTAAAGTTACATTTATTAATTATTTCTAGTGTATCAATATTTGTTTCTTTTATTGATGTTAATTGTGTCTAGATGGAGAAGCAAGGAAGGGTTCTTGAGGTTCTTTTCAATGGGTTGATATAACTTACTTTCATGTCAGCAATTAATCTACGCAAATTTAAGCACAACTTGCGACTTTAAAGTTGTTTCATATTAATGCAGAATGCCATTATTTATCATCTTTTTTTTTCCATGTTATGCACAGGAAGATACAAAGCCTTTACAATCTTAAACCTATGTTGCTCCACAACAAACTGTACTTCTATTATATGTTTTCTCAAAAATATAGAGACAAATACGCAGGCTGCAAGTTCTGAACAAACTGCAGTTATGTCCGAAAGCAGGCACCTGAAGATACGTGTTTGTACACCTCTTGCACAATGTGTACTCTTGCACAGAAATGATAATTTTCTTTGGCTATATTCTGGCCAAAAAAGTGTTGTATGTTTAATGGATCTTTGCCAGACAGAGAAATAGTCTCAGTGAACGAGAGTCAATTGAGTCACTGAGACATCCTTGTTAGAATGGGAAAGCACATATCATTCCTTCAGTCGAGGTCGTAATTTCAGTGGCCAGCATGCTTGCGCATGTATTCCTCAAGTGCCAAAAAGAAGTCTTCAGCACTCCAAAAGGCAGTGTCTGGGAAAACTAGTTCATTGCCAACCTGCAGAGCCAGAAAGAGCTTGTGTTAGGGAAGGGAAACGTGTGTTTTACCCTGCCTATAACGCCGATGCTCTGTGCGGTTCTCCAGTGCTTTTGTAAAGTTTGTGGACAGGCTTGGCCTCTGAAATCAATGTCTCCAGGCACTGCTGCCTCTCAGCTCTTTTGCCAGGAGAAAAAGAATTAACCACTCTTTTTTTCCAGTAGTTTAAACTTTAATTCTTTTATTCCTATCAAGGAAAACTAGGGAAAATTTATTTTCTAACTCGAATAAAACCTGTGCTTTATCAGCCATAGAAAAAGAAGAACAGGTTTATCCTTTCCAAGTGAATCATCTCTGGAAGTCATATGAGAAATGCTATAGCAAATAAATTTTTACTTTTCTTCATTTTAGTTCCAGCATTTGTGACTGTTCTACTCAATTTCTGGTTTTGCTTTTCACCTCATTTTTCTGCATATTTTATTTAAAAATTTATTTTCTCTTTTTTATCTCAACTTGTCCTATTGTGATTCTGCAGCCAGTCCTGCCTCTGTTGAACTTTCACTGACACAGCTTTGAAACTGGTTGAAAATGGACTAAAAGATCATCTGTTGCTGGCTAAATGTGACTGTTAATTTCATATTCATTAAACTGATAATATGTACAGATGTATATATCTGGACATTGTGTGACATCACCTTCTGGGTTTGTTTTCCTGCTACCTCTGACCCTACCTTACAAAGCCTGCTTTGCAACATCATCTGATGTGAGAAAGAATGAAGTTTCTTGGGTAGCAAAATATTGGTTTCATGCAGCAGAGATGAGAATGTGGTTGTCTCATTTAAATAATACCTCATACCAAGGCACTCTCTGAGGAAGCAAGGGGAAAAAAACCCTGTGCCTGTAAGTTATTAATCGGCAACCATTTTATGTACGATACACAGAAACTGTAAGGAAATGCAGTGTATTAGGAGTACTTTTGCCATGGTTAACAGATTTTAAGTTCTCTCTACAATTCTGAAAAAATGTCTATGGCAACCCAGAGATAGAAAATGTTTCCTTATCACTATTGATAAAAGGAATCTTGAAAACAAAATGCAAGCATTTGTCAAAGTTCAAAAAAAACACCTGAAATCATCATTGTCAATATCACTAACAATCAATTAATGATATTTGATTTAAATGTACATAAAGGAAAGCATTATAGAAATCAAATAGAATACAGCTAATACACCAAAAATTGTGAAATTGTTTTAAGAAGTGCCTTTCTCATTACAGCTGAATGTGATTTTCCAGATAGAGGCATTGTAATATGACCCTGTGTGCTGTTCTGTGTGTACAATAAAGCAAGCAAAATTAATCCCTTCCCCTGATGACCTCTAGAAATGAAAACCCATTATAGTAATAATATTTGTACTTAGGCCTTGATGTTTTTGTGCTGAATCTGAATACCATGAAATGATTGTATACAGTGGTTGATGAGGACACGTGTACAGATAAATACATAAATAATCCTCTTTATATAGGTGCAAGGTGACTTTTTAGATCTGGTATGGAAACTAGTTGAAACCTAATAAAACTAGTAATCATTTTCTTTATTGCTAAGGCCTGAATCTTATTATGTTGAAAGGTCTATTAGGAATGTTTCCCTTTTTAACGTGGAATGTATGTAACTGAATCTTGTGCACAATTTTCCTGTTTGTAAAACTTGAATTAAGCATTGAAATTTCTGCCTAGGTTACTGGTTTCCATGTTTGCCAAAGCATATATGGTATCAAATACTATAATACGTCTTTGTTACCAGTCTGTGGTTTGGTTAGCAAACCCCACTTAAAGGGTAAAAGATCTTTTAAAAAACAACATTATTTAGCTTGGAACAGGAATCAATACTCCATATGATATGGTAATGAAACACAGACTTTGCAACATATTGATGGACACTGAGAAAGTGTGTGTGGTGAGAGGAGTGGGTGTATTTGTGTGCATGTTGGAGGGACCACAATAGTATTAATAGCCTGTAAAGGAGGTTTCTGACATTTGGTAAACACATGAGTACAACAGAGAGCACAATAGGAACTACACTTCAGAAACAGTGATACGTACATTACTCTGGAACGACATTAAATACATTTGAGCTTTCTTCTGTCAGCATTTGTGTTTTCACAGGATGTAGTAGCAAAGCATTAACTTTGTGGAAAAGGCAGGCTAAAAAGACATCCACATCATCCACATATTGGTTTACTATTTTGCTTTACTTCTAATATTTATGTATCTTTCTGATGTGGGCCATATATCCAAGCCGGTTCAGTTTTGAGCAAACAGTCTGGCTTTCTATTTGTCTAAGTGGCAATAAATTCCCATTGATCAGAGCTTAGTGGAAATTAGAACACCCTCCATGTGCCTCGGCCGGGGAGGCTGCTCCCAGCAGACTCTCGCTCACGTTAAAAGCCCGCTGGAATGTTTCAGAAAGGTTGGTGTTGCTGCATATTACTTCGCAATGTCAATACCAGAAGGCCTATTGATTTGGATCACTTTCTTTAAATTAAAGAAATTATTTAGTATTTGAAAGTAGTAAAAATGGTCACCTGGTGTAGAAAATATCACTACCTCGTCTTTCTTTCTTATGCTCTCCGTCCGCTTGGGAACGCCTTGAATTATTGCACACTGTAATTATTTTTTAAAAACATATATTGTTTTACTTTCAATATATTGATTGTAAAGGCTTATGTTTGTAACCTTCTGTTAAAGAATAAAGCTTGAATTTATTAATTGTAAGTTATTTTGGATTAAGACTAGGGGGCTTTCTTTTAAGCAGTCTGTGTAGTTGTTTTGAAGAGGGTGACTTGAAAAAGACACAGACATATGCAAGACTTATCAGTCTTTCAGACCTGCACTTCTCAGTTTCAGTCAAGCAGCACTGGCAGAGGAGGTGTGGAAAGGTCTGTTTGTAATGGTGATTTCCATATAAGTGTCAGCAGACTGCTAAAAAAATGAGAGGGAGAGGAGAGCTACGAAGGCAAAAAGAACAGATATGAAAATAGAGGCCATATAAGCTATGCTAGCGTCTGCACACATGAAACACTTCATAACTGGCAAATGCCTAAATCGGCTGCTTAAATCCATACTATAAGAAACTAGAAGTCAAGATCTATCTGCATTAAGATTGCCAATAAAAAGAGTGTGGTTTGATTCTGAGGATTGGTTGGTGTTTTTTCTCAAGAGGTTAGGAAGACTGGAATTTGGCCACATATTGAAGCACGCCATATGTCAGGAAGGTTCTTTCTTCTCTACAGCAGTATTTTCACCCAGATTGTTTCCCACCCCTTCTTTTGGTTTCCATCTTCCTTTGTCTTGATCCTTCCTGATACTTCTTCAACCCACTTACAATCTTTGCATATATGACCTAAGGTCAGTGGGTGATGAAGCCCTTTGAAAGGATGCAGCTCCTTGGGAAGGCTGGGGAGATGTGACACTACTTCTCCCTGGATATTCTTCTTTGGCATTCTTCTGGAACTCTACTATGCTGAGGATCCGTTTTGAAATCCTAGTGCTAGTCTACAAAAAAAATATGCAGCTTTCTTGTCTAACATAAAATGTGTTGTTTTTTTTCCAAGAACAGCATCACTCATGCACAGCCAGTTAAATGAACACTTGTATTCAAATAACTTACTGATTATGCAAAACAACTCTGCCTGTTACGGTACACATTCAGCGCAGAAAATTGCTCTGTTAGTTGGACTGCTTTTCCCGTCACAATGAAACATATATCTGCTCACAGCTAAAAGTCCGAGAGCCTGATTTACTAAAAATTAGTGATCCATCAGATTGATGGGCAATCTGCACTCTTGGTGCCTTGAAATTTCTTGCATCAGTCACCAGACCATGATTTACTAATAGGGTTTCAGGGCTTGCAAAATAGCACAACTCCAACCACATATTAATATTTAATCTGGCATTTTAAGTGCACCTAACAAAAGACCCCAGAGCTGCTGACAGGACCCTAAATTGTGAATTTCTTAAAAAGGAATTGACTATTTGCATGGTGGAAATCTGAAATAAAAATAAATACTTGAGTTAAGACCTACTCATGAACTTACAAGCCTCTGACTATAATTTCTTGAAAAACTGTTTATAGTTTGTTTTTTCATAGTCTAGCTTCATTAACATATGATAAAGCTTCCTTTGGCAGTTTTACTGTCTGTAGCTCATGATGGCAGAGAAATTTCAGAACTCATTTCTATATTGTGTGCAATTAAACAGTCGGTTCTTTAAATACTTAATCCACTTGGCAACTCTAGAAAGGTAGGTTAAAATAATGTATAAATCACAAAGACCTCTTTATTACCATGATATTTAGTAATTGAATCTGCACAGACTTAGTAAATTGGGCCCTCTGTGTTTTGTATAGGATTTTTAAGTAACCAAGATAGGCAAGAAGCTGAATTACATATTGATAGTGTTTCTACTGCTTCATGGCTTAAACTGAGCAACAGAGTGAGTTAATAAGCAACTTCTCCTACTGCTGTCAGACGAATATTCTAATTTTACAAAACATATATAGTGCACGTCTAGAAAAGGGTTTATTTGTTTCTTTCATTTTCATATGCCATAATTTATGAAAGATGTTCCCAACACCACCTGTAATAACAGAATGTTTATTAGTGTGCAAATGAGGGTTATAAATGATGTTGCTTATCTATGGAACAAAACACAAAAGACAACTTATTAGCAAAAGACAAATTGCTCAGCAAGTTTCAATGAGCTGCTATGTTTGTCATGAAAAAAACCTTTTATTTGCACAGATCAATGCTTTTATAATCCATTTAAAATAATATACTTGCCACTAGGTGGCTATTTCTGATCAGATCATTTTACCATTTTAATTACATTTTTAATATCCTGGCTGCATAAACAAAGATAAATTACAAGCCTTGCACAATCTGGCTGCTAGCTCAGGCACAATCTGTAATAATATCTGCTTTTGTTTGTGCCTCCTCTAATTAGATTCTGAAATCTAGGCTTTATCAATCAATAATTTTAATTTCAGAATTGCCTTTTGATCTTACATTTCATGTTTGTTTGCAGAAAATGATCAGTAGGACAAAGCTGATAATTTATGCAGAAACAATCTCTCAGCAGAGTTACAAGCGCATTCCTAGCCATCAACACAACCCGGCAGACTAAGCTTGACACAGGTCTAATTAGCATGCAGATATGTGTCGCCTCATTGGCAATTCAAATTGCTTTTTTATAATGTACCTCAAATTGTGCTACTCAAACATTGTATTTGATTTCCAAAGCCCCCTGGGCATCCCATAATGTCTCCCTTCATCCTGGGTACGAAGCATTTATTGAACACTCTGCTTCCACTCTGGCTATCTTTTCGAAAACACCCAAACACCGTAACCGTGGGACCAGCTTTTCCTCCTCGTCAGACAGCAACTTGTTCTTCGGCGGGTGCCACGTCCGCAGGTTCAGCGATGATATGTTACCTCGCGAGCTCCTGCTCCCACGGTGGTTGCTCTATAGAGGGCTTCGTTCCAGTGCCAGTCATTTAAAAAGGGGGAGGATGTCTACGGAGCGCACATTAATATGCGGCACATAACCACGTCGCTGAATGCCAGCCTTCCATTCTTCATTAAACAAAATGGCTGGATTGCAGTGATTGTTTTCCCCTCCGCGCACACGCGCGCGCGCACGCAGATGCACACACACCCCACGCATGCAGCCACGTACCCACACACCCCCCACACACGCACGCCGGCTTTCTCTCTTTTTCTCCCTCCCGCGCACGCACGCACTTTCCCCCACGCACACCAGCCACACACACACACATACATGCACACACGCACGCACGCACGCAAGCACCCGCGCGTGGGGCACTCCCTGCCATAACGCGCCGCTGCCGGCGCGGCGAGCTACGTGCGCAAAGTTGCCTGCGGCGCGCACGACATGCGAGGAGATTCCTGCCAACGTCAGGGCCCTTTTTTGCCATTGCCGCAACAAGTGGCAGAATCAATGGTGTACAGTTATTCAGCAATGTAATTCATTTCACTGGCTTTGGCTCCTAGCCAGATCCGCCATCTGTCTCTTGCTCTCCCTCTCTCTCTCTCGCCTGAATTTGTCCTACATTTCGTAATGTTACGTGCTTGCCATCCTTATTCTATGTCAGAGGTGCAGCACGAGCCTCACCCCCGTTCCGGCGTGGAGTTCCCTGAGTTCGGTGGCACTTTGGATATTCCACTTCAGTGCCATGAGGAGAAAAGGGTAAGCAAAAAACAGAGGGGTGGCTGCAAAGAGAACGGTGCTCTTCTATCCGAGAGCCAGAGCCTCCGCTTTTTATTTAAGGCATTGATATGGATCTGTCTCACATGGGAACTTTTCCTGCTTCGTTAGAGTATCTTCGTTTTCTTTATTGGATGCTGGCACTGTACGCCACTGCACAGCTCCGTGGAATGCCTGCTGTTGGATACTTGCAGATCCCTGCCACCAAGCAACCTCCTGCATTGGAAATCGGGTGACTACTCCAGGATCTTATGCGTGCTTGCTGTTTGAAGCTGCAGAAAAGTGAATAATCAATTAAGTATTGATTTCTTGTAAGATTTGGTAAATTTCAAAGGCAAGACAAAGAGGATGGCTTAAGGAAAGCACTGCAGGGACTTGGCGTAAATTAGACAAGTAACAGCAGTGCAGAATAAAATAACACCTCAACTGAATATTTCCTTGGAAGAATTAGCACTAGCTATTGGAAGACGATGGTGGATTTAATCAAGACGGCAGGCACGCTTGAGTTTTAACCGTGAACCTGAAAGAGGAGCTAATTATAACCACCTTTTTATATGGAGCTAATTTGACTGAATGGATGCAAATGTGCTTTATTTATGGATGAAGAAGCAAGCCTTACAGCATTGACTTTGGGATCATCGCATATGCTAAGCTTTACAGCTTCTCTTAAAGTCAAGCCTACAGTACATTTTTATTTACTGAGAAGGTATTTATATGTAAGCATAAGCTAGCTGTGCAAAAGATTCATCAGAACAATGTACTGTAGTACCGAGGATCTAATTATAATTTTGCAGCATTTCATGTTTTCTCTAATTTGGTGCTTTTCAACCCTTGCTTGTGATGGGCTATAAATAGGACAATAAATGTATGATTTAAACTATTGTGATTTTCATCGTGTAGTTTATTAATCATACTGTAGTTTTCTTAACGTGTTTCTGAATTATTCAGCAGTAATTTATAATGAAAGAAGCAGAACTGGTGGGGTGGTTTTAAATTCATTTATAATCTTCCTACAGATCTAAATGTACAGGTTCTACCAGCCGATGGGCTCTGTAATTATGAAAGGATGTTGAAATTTTCAGATAAATGGGGCACTGACATTACAATGGGCACAATATTGCATAATCAGTAAAAGGAGGATTGTTATGTTTTGACTCTGTGAAGACTGGTCTTGGTTAGTTAACTCCTTCTCTGCTGATAATGGTAAGCAAATGTACTTTATATGAGAAAATAGAGGGAGAATGTAATGTATTAGTTTGATGCTTTGCTAGATTGAAACCTTAGCATATTTTTTTTCCCATTTATTTCCATTTCTGCTACTTCTCCTTTCCCTATTTGCTTCTCTGTTTTTTTTGTCGGGATTTTTTTTTCCCTCCTGTCTTACAATCTACATTCCCTGAGCAACCACAGGAACCAAGTTACATTAAGCTTCAACACAAAGACGATGTAAGAATAATGAATCCTCATTTGCATCGACATTTGTATTCAGATTTGCCAGGCTATAAACTTGGCAGATCAAGCGGAATATTAAGTAGAGGCTTCCATGGTAAATTGCGACTCTTGCAATTGCTGAGTCGTTTTTCCGATTTTTTACATGTGCATGTGTATATGTGTGTGTGTGCATGTGTGTACATGTGTACGTATGTTCATATCTGTAGCGGCAGGTAAAGTCTCATGACTACTTGATTTCTGAGAAGCACATTGGCCCTCTTTCTCTTTCAGTGTATGATGTCAGTTTATGCAAAATGAAGCAGGAATACACCAGCAGTAAGCATTTTAGCTGAAGATGCGGTGTGACATATGACTGAAGTATTAACTGCCTTGTCTAGAGACCATGGGAAAGAATTCTTTAAGCAAATTGATAAACACTATTGCAAAAGCAAACAGATCTTCTGCATCAGTTGGAGGTTTGATTTCGCTGCAAGTAGAGTCCAAAGCATGAACGATGAAATAGCACTAAACCTACCTGCTGCATTAAGTGATGCTCTGTTTTATTTGTGATGGTGTTAATGTATGCATGTATGTTTCCATTAAAATCATGGGCCTTGGTATGCCCTACAGTCAGGTGCTCTCCATTTTGGTTTGGTTAGAGAGTCTCTAGCTTTACAGTAGTATGTGTGAGAGCAAAGTTGGCCCTTCTCTTCTGGGGTCAGACATTGAACCTTTTCCTTCAATGACATTTGCTGAAGAGAAGGTGATCCTAGCTATACATTTCCCTGAAAATTCCTCCCTCCTCTCTCCGGAGGAGCCTCTTTCAGAACAAAATTATTGCAAAAAAAATGGAAGATTTACCTCATCATTCCCCTTTTAAACTTTGTTTTATTGAAAGTAATTTATGCATCAACTTCAGAAACCTTAAGTTATCCCTAATACGGATTATATCATTTCAGAAACAGTGGAACAGTGCTTACTCAACAAGTGTTAAAAACGCTCCTGGATTCACATTTATGCTATCCATAGATTTTAAAGTAGTTGTCTCAGGACTCCAATAAAGTTCTCTGGAGAGAACCTGATAGTGGCACTGCATTAGGAGATGGTCAGGCATGCAGGAAATGCTTCCAGTGACTTCTTTTTTTACAGAAATAAACCTAGCAAAAAGAATGCCGGTAGAGTCCATATCATGTGTTTTCATAACAATTTATAACATGTTTCTGTATTAAAGAGATACTAGGATAGACAAAAATCCTGGAACTCTTGCCAGTCTTTCCTAAACAAATTGAGGAACTGAACTTAAGAACTTAATCTATTCGTGATCATTCAACTTAATCCGTTGAAAAGCAAGAAGAATACAATGGCTACACAAGTTGTAAACAATATTTTACTGTATAATTGGTTACAATTTCATCTAGGATAGTCACATCAACTTTGTTTTCTGTAAACATACACAAAACCCTAATACTGTTTGGATTTACTTTTGTTTTGTTATTATGTAGTAATAGGATAATTGACCATGCCGGGAACGGTCAGTTGTAATGCAGTGTTTGCTAAAGGTGGAAGATGACATGCTGTTCATGCAGAATGGTAACCTATGACAGACAAAGGCAGCCATGCATTACTATTTGTTTGCTAAAGGTTTTGAGAAGCTTTAGAACTTGATTCTTTTAATATGGGGGAAAATCTGGAATATGATGTCTCCTTCCTTTGAAAGAGTATTTTGGGTTACAGTTCCAAAATGGTGCTTCATGTAGAATGGAAAGGTAGAACTTTCAAGATACGATTACATACTCAACTTCCTTACATACATCATCTTGATAAAGTAATATTAAACTTTGTTGTTTGGGTTACCTTAAAACAGCTAACACTGGGGTTCTTCTCTGAGAAGAGAAGAACAAAACTATATCTTATTGACTTCTTGAGAAAAAATATCCTGTGGAAAAGAAGCCTTGAGATTTAAGCTACAAATCCATAGATACAGGTTAATAAACAGTAATTAAAAAACATTGCTAGATATGCATTTATAACAGTCATTCACTTAAGTAAATCCTTTGAAAAATTTATTCTTTTTGGGGTGTTTTTGCCCCTATACCATATTCCCTAACTTCTCAATGCCTAGAACCCAAAAAAAAAGAGAAAAGATGAATGAAAAGTACTTTAAGTTTCATATACATTCATCATATTCACAGACAAAGCGACAAAAACACCTGGCATAAAGGGAGGTGTGAAGCTAATGTTTCCTGAGAGAAATTCCAATCTGTTCTCTGGACTCTAATGTGTAGTGTCTTTTTGAGTAAAATACTGGAGTGTTATTCAAAACAAAAATGTACTGTCTGAGACGAATTCACCATTAAGGGACAGAATGTAGCACAGTCCATCCAGACAGCATACAGATGGCTTAGAAGGAAAGCTCAAGACCTGTTAAAACATTTCAGTCTAGCTCACTGTCTTGCTAAAAAATAGAACATTCCAGCATCATAGAGCTCACTGTATATTGTAAGGGTCAGATCTGCCGATCCACAGAATTTAAAGGGAAGCTATCATTTTTTATAATTACTCTTCTGATCAAAGATCCTTTTGTGTGATCTATGATTGTGATGAGTAACACTCGAGGGTTCTGCTTCTTATCCTTTTTCTGTTTCTAGCTTGGTTGTCTATTTCTATCACTGGTGTGGACTTCATCTTGGGCTTGAATCTGCATCTGAAGAAGTTTCTTAAAGAGATTTTTCCAATTACTTTGTGCAATTAACAGCAGTTTGAGTCTAGACAGTTTAGCTATTACTGTTATATAGACAGTAAACCATTTCCCCCTTACGTTTTCTGTTTCCTAGACACAAAGGAGAGAGAAATTATATTTTCAAGAAGCAAATAGGTAGATAGGCAGACCAGAGAGAAGGATAGGTAACAGATTAAGACCGAAAAGTCGCTTTTACATTGGCTTTTTATAAATTGTAAGAATTACATCTTCCTTTCCAAGGTGAAACTTATGTGTTCTCCTGCTTTATGATTCCTTCAATGGTGTGTCTTTTGAGACACTGTATCTGTAATCTCCAGTTATGCACACTGCAGTAATTTACAACTAATAATTGAAGGTTTTGTGCAAGGTTTTCTAGTTTTTCTAAAGACTTCGCTGGGAAAGTGTAATCCACTGAAATGTGTTGTTTGCTCTGTTTTGGCAGTCCAAGAAAACGTTCATCTTTTCCTTAATAAAATAAATATGCTTTCAATACCAAGAGCTTTCATATGGCAAAGCTTTTAATTTAATTGCCAGGATTAAGTTAGCTATTTTCAGTTTCAAGCAGTCTTTCGATTACTAAAGACAGGATTGTAATGACTATAAATATTGTTAGATAATGAATAAACTCGATATGCACAAAATTCCCTCAGATCTGAGATCTCTTTCTGTGGTTTGTTACTTCTTGCTTCTTGTATCAAATTACACTGCAATTCTGTAATTTCTGTCTGTATGGCATCTAGCATAATAAGGCTCCAGTTCTGTTGGGTATCATAACATAAATAATAATAGAAATGCATTGTTTTAGACAATAGGGATCTTTCCAGAGTGGTTGTTTATTTGCATAATCAACACTGTCTCATTTAGTTTAGTGGTTACTGCTTTTGGCAAAATTCTGTAGTCATTAATTGTGCTTTGAATTTCATTGGGAATTTTGCTTAATGAGAACAGATTTTGATGTAAGGTCAGCTCTCTGAAAACCATACCGACCCACGCTTCATTATTGTCACAGCCAGTCATAGAGCAAGCAACATGGAAATCACTTTACTCTGCACAGAACTTGGCCAGCTCTAGGACTGAATTCAGCACTAGGGTAAAATCCAGCAAACCCAGCAACCGAGCACAGGGGAAGATTGAGGGAAAGATAATCTAATTTCTGAATTTTAGGTTATTACGGTATAGAGGTGAGAGGCAGAGGGAAGTTCCTGTGAAATGAAGGAGGGAATACTGGATGCTGATAAAACATGTACAAGAAGATGGGAAATTAAACAATATTTTTACTATTAACCTGATGTCCATGGTTAAAAGAAAGAACAAGAAACAGAACACAAATTCCAGTCATTGCAACTTGCAAAGCATAACTACCAGTTCCTCCTGGATCCATAATTTATGTTGGAACCTGCAATGAATCATGCCACATAGAAGTGGTCCTAGGCTGCAGAAGATAAATCTAATGACACATCAGCTATTACTAATTTAGAGCTGCCTGCTTCTGCTCTCAGTAATCTAAGTGGGAGTTTTTCTGTGGACTCTGTTGGGAGCTGTATTTGGTCTTACGTGAATAAGACTTATACACTGAAATTACTTGTGCTATAACTATTTTTAAGTCTTAAACACTGAATAGGAGGTGGCATTTTAAATATCTGAAATATTGTGAGATGTGTTTATGGGGCCATATTCAGCATAAAGTTGGGTCATCCTGCTCTAAGCAATTTGCTATTAATAGTTAACACAGTAGTTTGCCACTGTAGTTTAGAGAAGTATTTGATTTTTCCTTTCAGCAAAATTGAAACTTTTCCATAATGAATTCTCTATACAACAAATAAAATTTCCTCAAAAGCAATTTTCATTTTCAAAACCATTGTATTCCTTCTTATAAAATATAAATAAAATGCTGTAAAAGACAGGTTGAGAAGGGTCCAGCTATGAGATTTGTTTTCTTCATCTATGTTTCTTAAATTCCTGTTAATTTTCCTTGGGCTGACAAATGCATTTTTGTTCCAATCAGCTAGTAAATCCCCACCCCGATAATACCCACATCCAGAATGACCCTTGTGAATCTCAGATCCACAGTAAGAACATGGACATGAACTGGTATCCCTCTGACGTCTACAAGAATCTTCTTCACAGTTAGTAAGTCCAGTATACCAAAAAAAGAAAGGTAGATTATGGTAAAGCTGTTAGTCAGAAATCTAAGTTTGGTGAGAAAATGGGGAAAGAGAAGGTCAGACAGATTTATGCATGCGCGGTTGCATCATAGGGGATGTACTGAGCAACACTAGCAGAAAAAAACCCTTCCTCTAGGTCCACTTAGATATGACAGGTAGAATGAGGCAACAGTCTTCTAGGAAAGTATTAGCAAAACACAAGAATATATAGTTTTACAGTACAGGAAAACATCATTTACACTGTTTAAGCAGTGAAGTTATTTTAGAAAGGAAAGACAAAGTGCTTTCTAGAATCAAAAAATTGAGTTTTTACTCTCCTTTTTCACAGCTCCTTAAAACTTTCTAACTACATTATTTTAACTTTCAGCAATATTGTGTATTGTGTATATCTTTAAGCTCATATCATCAACATTGTTTTGCATTTCTTATACATACTACTTCAAGAGCATTTCTTCTCATATATAATTACTAGTGCTATGTGGATGACTTGCTGAAAACGTTGCAGAGTTTCTCCACAGAATCAAAGTTAAAACAAGAAATAAGTTGTAATCTTCTTCAATATTTACAGGGAAAACACAAGTTGAGGGAGAAGTTTATTTTGCGCTCAATAAAAATGAAAGATTGGGGAAAAAAAAAATTCTTAGAATCCTGTGAGGATTTTTAACGAGTCATCCCCTAGTTTTGTCTTAATTATGGATTCTAATCTTTTTTTCAGTCGTGTCCAAATGAATCTGAGTTCTGGTGTTCCTAAATACTTGTATTTTCTTTCCAGTTTATGTTTTTCTCTAATTCTACATGAGGACACTTCCAGATGTCTACCCTTGTGAAGTGCTGAGCATCTTAAACGTAATCAGATCCTCCGATGTCAGCACCATATAGGTTTGGTTCAGAAAACCTTGTTATTTCTTGAAGACTCAGCATATTCTACATCATTAAAAATGGAGTACAACAATAGTGATTCCTAAGTTTTGTTTTCATTGGAATTTTGCGTTTAAGAAAAAATGAACTGTTTTTTTAAACTAAATCCAAGACTTTGAGGCTGGCCAGATAGTTGGGATTTTTTCAGATGGGTGTGCCCATTCCAAAGGGACATGAGTGGCAGCACTTTCTAAAATCAGGCCTCTGTCCTAGAACTGAAAAATGGTAATCTCCAATCTTTAATTTACCTATTGAAAATATTAAGTTTGGTCAATGTTGCATTTAAGATGGCACGTCTTATTTCTTTAAGAGACATACCATTACTCGTGATGAATTTATCTAATACTAAAAAAAAATAACTAACTCCCCCAAAAAACTCAAACTTGTTTTAGTGTTTACAGTAACTATGTATTCATGCACAATTACCGTGATGATTTCTGTTACCCAGGCCACTACTATGGCAGGAAATGGAATACAGAGTAAGGTAGTAGAGTTCTTGTTTCTGCCCCTGAAAGGGCAATACTGGACAGAGCTGGCTTAAGCAGTGTTATAGCCAATACAAAATGGGAGGTGTTTCTTCCATTCAAAAGACGAAAAAATATGGTCTTTTTATCATTAAATCATTTAGAAAAGAAACCGCAGGTGAGAATCCTGAAAGCTTACATGAGTCAGAAAGGTCAAAAACCAATTTCTGACTTGTTGAAGACACCCTCCTGATTCTTTGAAGTGTGGGGTTTTTTTCTTTTTCTTTCTTTTTTTTTTTTTTTTTTGGGGGGGGGAGCGGTATTCTTGGCCAGCCCTGCAGCTTATAAGATAGTCAGACTGTTGAATTTGACTTTTTTAAAGACTGTGTTGGCTTCTTATTTGCACACTTACTTAGATTAAAGCCTATTTGGTTTGCATTTGGTGATATCTCTATACGCTTGTTACATTTGTCAGACTTTTTACGGTGATGGTCACTTGGCCCTTTGATTTGCAAATTCCAAACATGTCTAACTATAAATCATCTGAACATGCTGGAAAACCTGGTATAAACATCAATGGATTTTTTTTTTATGAAAAAAAATATACAATGGCATTCTAGGGTGGGGATCTGCTTTTGAATGTATGGTTGTGTACTGTGAGATGGCAAACAAATATTTCTAAATAATGCATTTAGTCAAAGATCAAAAAGCATTAATTTTTATATCATACCTCAAAAACATTTTCTCCCAAATACAAATATATGTAAAATATTTGACATTGTAGGTAAAGCAAATGTTAATAGAAACTCAGGTATAGGCAGGAGAAAAAACGATTTGATACCCCGCCACTTGATAGCAGTCACATTTCCCATTATTGTCAAATGTGAAAGATTTTTGCTTATAAAAATTAGTTAGTTCGGGGATGGGAGAAAGAAAAAAGGGTTTACTGATTCAGTTACAGTCCCGATATTTCAGCTAAATTCCTTACCAGAAATGGAGAATATTAAAACAAAAAAAAAAGATCATAGAAATAAAATCTTCTGGGAATTTTTTTCTCTATGTTAATGATTTTAGCAACCTCTGTCTGCTACCTCTGTAGGAATCTGATAGCATCTCACAGTAATCAGAGTTGGAGGAACATTCAGTTCTGGACAAGAGTCATTCCTGAAAGACAGCATGCATTTTCCCATTAGAAGCAACCCCCTTTTTATCTGGACCTGACTGAATCATCAAATTATTTTCCCTACTTGAATATCCTTTTCTGAGATCCACTTTTATCTTGAAACAGAAATACACTATTCATGAAGGGGTGAAAATATCTCCTACATTCAATTTTCTTTTTATGAGACATTCCGAGATCTGTCCTTATTTATAATTCTTATTTTGCTAAAAGTACCTCTTGAAGATAAAGCTTTTCATATTCTTATTCTAGATGTACTAGGAACAAATTTAGTATGAGTTAGCATGTTGTTGCTCTCATAGAAATGGATGTACCACATGTTGCATAGAAGTTGATTGCAAATGACCTGTTAAAATTTAGATGCAAAAAACATACACAATCCACTTCCGCAAGAGGGGGAGGAAAAAAAAAATAGAAAAAAAGCCCAAACCTACTGGATTTCAACTGAAAGTTTGCAAATCATTTTGTGAAATACTAACCTTTCATTGCATTCAATAGATACTATTATGTGACAGTATGAATCTCCTAATCAAACTGCTTAAAACCCTCAGGCCATGGCTTGACAATACACTAAATCTTGCTTCAGAGCTCTTGCTGTAGGACTGAAAAAGCCGCAGTCACGTGATGCAAAGCACTCATCTGGTATAAGATCGCTCTTGTTCTTATGTTTGTACCACTGACTTTTTGCTGGATCAGGTATCATTTTTCCTCCTACAGCTGACATAAAATCCCCCTAAGAGCAGAAAGTTGATATAAATGTTGTATCATGTGTTCTGGCCAGTTCAGCAGTAATGCAATGGCATAACATTTGAACAAAATCAAATTAGTACCTGATAGCACAAAAATCTAGTATAAGTGGAAGTGGAATTGCAGCCTCGAAAAAAATCATTTCATATGTGAAGGTGTTGTTGATTTCCGAAATATCTTAACTTTCTAGGAGTGCTGCAAAGTCATATATTGACAACTCATCATAAAATTAAAGTCTTTTTTCCACACGTAGACATAGGCACCTAGTGGAGCTTATTAAAAGTCTGAGTGTACAAGTTCTACCACAAAATGTTCAGTACTAGTAATGGAGCATGCAGTGAGAGATCCTAAAAATCCTGTTGTTCTGTGCCGTATCGTGCATAAAAATGCAGGCGTCAATTTTCTTGAATATTTTTTCAATTGCTCTAAAATACTGACCAGAAAGTTGGAATTGGTGACATCCTCCTACAGAACATTCTCACTGGTTTTCACTGCCAAAGTTTTTATGATAATCATCAAAATTTATACCAACAATTGTCCCTGACTGCACTTAATAGTAATAAAAGATGGAAAGAACATTTTCAAGAACAAATTGTTCATTTGTATGCAAACTACTTGTGCTGAATTTGTTGAAAACTCTTGCTTTTGCCTTACACCCACACCAGTGCTGTTCCAAAATATTCCAGTTTCAGCTTACTTAATTCTTATTGTTCCTGGCACAGCTTGCAGAAGAAAGGGATTCTGAGGAGATTTCAAAGCTACTTGTGTACCGTACAACAGTTGCATAAGTTTAACTGAGCCGTGTCAGTTAACATCCAATAATGATGTGCTTGGTACTGCTATACCTTAAATATAATTGTACTCTCTTTTGTAGAATAAAGAAGGATTAACAGATAGCCTAGCAGTTATTAGTAGTCCAAATAAGAAGGCAACTTTTTTTCATTGCATTTCTTTAGTGTAATACGTTATGACACCCAATAATTTTATACTTGGAACCCAGAAGGATCCTCTTTCAAATTTTAAAGCAGCTGTTGGCATAAATGATAGTAAACAACTTTTGAAGTAGTAAGTATTAATCAAAACTGGAAGATATTCAAAGGCAAATCAAACACATTCACAAACTTACAATTTTGCAAACAAGTTAGGCAAAAGCATGTTACAAGGAAAAGTTGAGGAAGCAATAAAACATGATTGATACATATGGATAAAATATGTATATTGAAACAGTTTCGTGAGATTCTCAGGAGAACATTGTGTTATGCCTACTTTTGCTTTTGATGATGATGATGGTAGGAAGAGAAGGAACACAAGTGATTAAAGCATAATTGTAATACTTTAAGTAACTTGGATTATATCCTGACACCTCAAAGACTTAGGAGAAAAAAAAAAAAAAAAAGTAGCTGCAAACACGTTTTTTCTGGCTGCAATCAGTGACACCATAGTTCTTAACAACAAAGGCTTAATATGATTTTTCAAAACCTCTTCTTAAGGCAATGTTGGATTTATTTACATGGAGAAGAGAACTTCAAGGTCTGTGTTTCAGATTTCCTTTCTTTTTTTTGCACTGATTTTAAGTTTGGGATTTCAGTGCATCTGGATATCACCAAATGTAACACTACTTGTACCCTCAAGTGTTATCTTACTGGTGTTTGAGTGGCCTTGACCTTATGCAAGTAAGCTGGAAGTCCGTCTGTCCAGCTGTTGCATGGACTCCCAGGCAGCAGCTATGGCAATATTCCTCCCGGCTATTCTGAATGTGCATTTCTTCTGTCTGATGCTTATAAGGTGATGGGGAATCTCAGCCTTTCCATTCTGGAGAGTGCAGGCCATCTACCAGTCTGACTCCTCTCCATTCCCCGCAGAAGAGCTGCAAATAGCATGATTGAAATTACCTTATATCTGAAGCTGCCAGGTCTGTCTACTGGGTGTTCCAGCTGAAAAGCCAAAACAAGGGCTGGTAATTTACAACTTTTCTGTGATCGCTTGATGGGCAGTTGCTGGTTTCAGACTTATCATGCCATCTTGCAGTAACAGGTATGAGATAATTCTACATGAGTACAATTTTAACTATAAACTGGAAGTAGTTTAATACACCTAATAAATAGATATGACCATTGTCATTATCCTGGCTTTCTGTAACTGATGCTGTCTATAACTCTTTGCATTTTTATGCACAAGTATAATAAAATTTTAGTGAAATTTTGCTTCAATTTGACTGTTTAAAGAAAATGTCTGTACATGTCTGCCTGTCTGTGTCTACATATATCAAAATTTTTCAAGGTGGTAATGTGAAAAGTACAAGTAAATTGTTTAGAGATTGGCTGTAGACCCAATAACGTCTCATACTGAAACAGAATTACTTGGCTGAATTTGTCTCAAACAGATTTTGGCAGCTTTTCATTTGTATTCTCTGCCAGCAACAGAGATCAAAATGACTGCAAAGTTGGGTTTTTTCCCCCTTAAACTGCCAAATTAAAACATTTGTTGTCAGTTCCCTCCAGTTCACTGCTCTTTCAGAGAAATATAAAGCAACCAACTATGTGAACAAGAAAAAAGTCTGATAAATATTTGTATTGGGCTCTTTTCAATCAGAACTTCATAGAGATGTTGTGTTGGAAGGGACCTTAAGGGGTCATCTAATCTATATCCCTGATCTGTAAGGGATCAGTTATGCGTAGAGTGTTATTGACAGACATTTGTCTAACATGCTTAAAAAAAACTGTTGCAGGGCCCTCCTCACCCTGTTCCAATGTTATTATTATTTTAATAAGAAAGTTTTCCATAATATTTGAATTAAATACTTTTAATACAAACGCATTGATTGCTTCTTTCTTTATCATCAGGGAATATGAAGAACAGTTGACCGCTCTTATAACAACCATTTGTTTATTGGACTACTTTTACCACTGCTCTATCTCAGTTGCTTGATTCTGTTCATTGCCACAGTGATCATATATTTAACATTGGTCTCACTGGTATAAAGTCTGACCCCGTCACCTTTAATAAATATGGATCTTTGCCAGTGAATCTGATATCACATTATATGCATGGATATATAAATATATCAAGAGAGAGACTAAAACTTCCAAGTGAACAACCTGTAATAAGTGTAAATATTGAGGTACTACATTTCACAATTTCAGGAATATTTATGTAGTTGATACCTTTGTCTTTCTACTTGCTATATATATGTGTGATACTACAGTGTGTGCAAAAATGGTACAAAATTATGAACAAAATAAAAATAAAAATAATAATTTCTTGTCCAGAGGGAAATCCTGTGACTTTGGGATGGTCACATTCTGTCTAGTGACTAGGATTTAAAAGTGTGTGTCAGCTTCAGACTAATTATTTCATAGCCAAACATTGTCTTTATGTGCCAGGAACAAAAAACATGCAAGAACACACAAAAAAAACCCCCACAAACTACTTGTGCTTCTGAGCTAAAACAGAAACAGTGAAATAACATTAAAAATAAGTATTTCACTTTAGTTCTGATTTTTTAACCAATGAACTTTGGGTGGTTTCACTTTTTTTTTTTTTTTGTCTGAACATTTCAGCCAACCATCATCAAAATGAGTTGTAATGAAAAGAACTGCAATATCAAAAAAAAAAAAAAAAGCTTTGAAAGACCTTAAAGTTCCAAAACTTTTGATCCAACACATGTTGTCCACAGGCCTTCTTAAAGAGATTTCCAAAAGGGGAAGTAGACTCTTCTAGTTCCAAATAAAATTCTGGAAAAAAGGTCAGAAGGGGAGCAAGCACCCTCATAAAAACTGGAACATTTAGGTCATTTTCCCTCAATACAGTATATTTTCAAAGTCTACTACTCATTTTCTGACTTCTAGTTTTTATATTCTTTGGTATTTCACAGCAATTTTTCTTTCATGTCACATGTTAAAAATAGGATTCCATGCCTTAACAAATGAAAAAGTTGTAAGATTTCATCATTGGTACTACTCTATAATCATCATTTTTGTAGGATTAACATGTTCAGAAGCACAAAGATTCCAAGCTACAGCTTCATCTTCCTTGAAAGAGAGCACATTTTTATTCAGGAAAGAAGAAGTATCAAAGTACTTTCTAGTTCTTTGCATGCACTTGTTTAAAGAAACTTTTTCTTTCCCTCTCCCTACATGCCTCCTTTGCTCACCAACCTAAGAGAAAGTATTGCTTTGATTAACTTTTTCCTGTAACGATGTAAGAATTACATTCTCTAAAAGCCATGTTTGGACTCAAATTTGTAAAATTTTAGCAGAACACCGTCTAATGATCCAACCGTACAATATAATAATATTGTCACAAAAAATTCTTTTTTTTGTCTTTTTTTGTCTTTTTTTTGTTTTTAATGCAGCAGCCTGAAGTTACAAATGCAGTTCTACTTGATACGTATCTGCAGAGAATGAAAGTTTTGATAGTTAAAAATTACTACCTTGTTAAAAGCCTTACCCACTCCTCATTTGATCTTTTCCTTTGAAATCATTTTAAAATGTGACAAATGTGAAAAAGGATCTCAGAGAAGGACAAGCCATGGGCAGTATTTGAATATACGTGGATCTGCCATATTTCTGTATCAACACATAGGTTTAATGAAAAAAATGAATAAATTATTATTTATTGATTTTTTCACTGTTTATAAATTGATGAGAGAGTCTGTAATGAGATCATTTTATTATAATAGGATCATAAATGAGACCCATCCATGAGATGTTATTAAGGATGCAGTGGATGCAATGGAATAATGGATGAAAATCCATTTTCATCTTAGTTCACTTTTTTGCTCTACTGCAACTACCAAAAACATCTTTACTGTGAAAATGCCTGAGCTGTATTTTGTGCCCATTTCAACAGGTACATCCGTGTTTCCTACTGATTGTACTTTCCCTGACGTGAGGTGGTTAATAAGGGAATAACAGAAAATTAGATATTCCCTGGGTTTTAGAAGCAAGATAACAATGGACAGTAGCCAAGATGTGGATGTCAGTGTGGTGTGCCAACTGGTGATGATACAGGACCATATTAAAACAGAAGTCTTTATACACATTGTTTTAAAAGAAAGCATTTTGCCCTGGAGGGAGTTCTGTACTGAGTATGTTAGAATCTGGATGACTGAATGACAATCCATGCCTGGGCACTGGTGCTGCCATTCAAAACCTGGCTAGCCTGTAGGCATGAGACCAGTGCCCATCTTCCAGATTAGGTTTCTCCTGAGCATGGAGTACTCGGATGTGAGGGTAACACTGAAGGTCTGGGGACTGAGATGGCACTTAAACCCATGTAATTTGGATTACATCCTGATAGCCTGTCACATGAATTGATGAGCAAAGATAAATTTAACTGGGAGAAGCCTTGCTACAACAAGTTGTCAGAAGTGAAAAAAAAAATTAGATTGACTGAATACACCTTCCAAAGAAAAGAAATGTAAAGTTGGTGGCACATTTTAGAGGTTGTTTGACTGACATCACTGAAGCATGAGAAAAAAATATTTTAGAAGCTGTACTTATTTAAAACTAGAAGGGAGTATGGCCACTTCAATATGTTGTCTGGAAACCTTTTTAAATCTCTGAAGTGGGTACGCATAAACACTTGTAACGTCCATTTCTGAATATCATGTGCAATGCTTGGTAAAATTAACATGGAAGATATTAATTTTCTAAGATAGAATCCTAATGCAGAATCTTAATTACAGGTATGTTGTATTCATATTTTAGATAGTACGAGTTTATATGATCTCAAAAAAAACAAAGAATAATTAATTCTTAAAGTAAAACTAAGATGCAGAATTTAAGAGACCTAAAAATGTTTTAGTTTGGTGCTATCTATAGTATTCTGAAATATTTATAGTACCTAGACACAGAAAATGATACATTTAGAACTGCACATCGGTCTTCACTCAGAAGTGTTTTCTTTGTTTTTTTTGTTTAGTCACACCCTGAACATAATTGTAACATAACATTTGAAGCTGTATCTAGGAAACACCCTGGATTTTATTGGAAGGCTGAATATGCCAAAAGTTTGGGTGCTTCCACTGCCGGCATCTAGTATCACAGTAGGAAAGTCCAGCTTCTGGCAAAACAGGATAAAACAAGAATTTTTATAGACATAGTGAAAATATACATATATTCATGAGTCAGTGGAATGAGTCACAAAAAACGTGTTTATACTTGAGAGGAAGAAATTTTAACCCATATTACTGAGTCTTAGAAGGGTCAGTCATATTTTTTTATTGTAACTAGTTTTATGACACCCTTTTCCTACTTCTCTTATTACCTACCTTGTGGATGAAGATCACTGCTTTCTCAGGGTTCCTTTCCATCTGGAAAACTCACATCTGAGACAGCAAAGTGCTTAGGGGACCACTTTCAGCTCAAAGAAAAATAATTTCTTTCAGGAGGAGAAACAAAATAGTTTAAAACAGAAAAAGAACTGTTACAGAACAAGGATAATACTAGAAGGTATAGGTTTGTTAATAAGAAAATAATGTCTGATACCTACCTTTTCTAAGTGCTGCTTCAGATATAAACCAGTGTGACACTTTTCAAAGAAATAGGAAATGAAATGGTTAACACTTTAATAGCCTCTGAAAATTTAGGACTGTTATTTTTGTTTCCCTGAAAACTCTGGTGCACTCCTAAGCGTTAGCGTGTCCCTCTGAAAAAAGCATTGTAAGGATCTGATTCTTGTCTTACTTTATGTATCCTCACTCATACCTTCTGCAGTATGCTAGGCTAATGGAAACGTAACTGGATCCATAAATATAATCAGCAATTATAAATATCACAAGAGTAGAAGTACATACTGATGTAATAAAAAAAAAAATAAAATAGGAAGTGCAAATACCACAATTAAATTTTTTACACTTACTGGTCTTGGGCTGACTTTTCCTCCCTTTTTTACATGTACCTACTAAGTGTGTACAGTAAGCCTTGCTGGAATTTGCTTAGCATAGATTTGGTGAATACCAGCAACAGAAATGTTATGACTTGAGTGCATAAGTAATTGTTGCAGTGAAAATTCCTGATTTTTCAAAAATAAATGGTGCATAAAAGCACATAAAAGCTCAGTTAATATGTCTGAACTTGTTCAAGAACATAGTCCAGTTCAACCAATGGAACTAGTTTTTTATTCAGCAGAGACCTCTTAAATTCATTGCTTCACTGCACAGTAAATCTGTTCTTTTAGCAGGTTTTTCTTTTAGCAGGTAGTCAATTAAGAAGGGGACAGGTGTCCTCATGATATATATCTTTGCAGTGAAGTATATGCTCTTACGACATTTCAGTTATCTTTAAATTTCATCATATATTATTTAAGGAGCTGTATCCTAACCAAGTTTATGATTTCCTAGAGTAACAAGATTATATATTTAAGCATATAGCTGATGAAGGAAGCGTATATGTATTAGTAAGTCTCTCTCTTTTCACACTCTCAATTCTCTATATGTTAACCAGAGAAGAGATATACTCCCTTCTGTTTGTAATTTTACAATCTGCAAATCTACTCTTCCATTAACTGGTATATGCACTTCAGCTTAATGTGGACAAATAAAGGATACCCTAAAGTTATCAATTAGAAATTCAGGATAAGTGGCAAATAGAAGAATGTACAAGCATTACATTTCTGGTCTTCAATGTTAGAGGAATTTCATAGCCTAAATGTCAAAAAGGACATACGTCCATTTGGGGTGGCAGAACACAAACAGATCTGTAATGTTTATCAGATTAGTTTTTAACATCAGAGCCTTATAGTGATGAGACTCATTGCTGTAAAGAAACTGAAAAAGAACAAGAGATTCTTTCATCAAGTGTATGCCATAGAAGCCTAATTTTTAATTAAATTCCCTACAATTTAGTGTTCATAGAAACGAAATAACTGAAGTATTAGATGATTCTGAAATGTAAACCTTATTTCTAATGTAGGCATTAAAATGCTGTTATAAACAACCATTCTATTCTTAATTGAATTTTCAAAAATCTCCATTGTTTAAATAATAATAAATGTACTAATGGAATTTAATAAGATTACTGTAACTGAACACTGCTATAAGCTCCAAATACTAGGAACACTGCATACACTGCAGATGAATTAGCTGTTCTTAAATTAAGGAATATTACAGTCAGTAATGGTATGACATTCTTTTTTATGGCCGTGGCTTGGGTTATAATGTGACAGAAAAAAAATGTAATGTTTCCAAAATGACAGTTTTTAGATTTGTGTTGCCTGAGGTAGTTCAGCTGAACAATAAACTATAATTTGATTGATGGAAAATTGAAGTGGTTCATCTAACTTGCCAGGCTGTCTTACCCAAGGCTTTGGTTTTGCATGTATGATGATGTATCACAGTTTTAGAGATAATGTTGTTTGTATTATACATGAGATTTTTTTACACATAAAAATGAAGACTTCATTACCCAGTAAAGATCAAAATATGCTATGGATTAGCAAGGAATCAGATTTGTTTGAGAATGGATTTGTACATCAAAATGTGCTCTCTTTGTGAAACCAAATGATAAATAACATATAGGACCAGAGTGTCTTTATTTTTATGAGCAAATCAGCCATATCACCCGTTATGAAATTATTAACTTAAAGGAAGGGTGACATCTGCACCCAAGAGAAACGATCAGAGAGTAGTAGCTATTCTTTTATCCAGAATTAATCCTGTGAAATAACAGACTGGTCAGCAGAAATCTTTTAGAAAGAGCAATAACATTTTTATAGATGTATTAATACATACTTAAGGAGGGAAAAAAATGATGAATGAGAAAATAATAAAAATGCTATTAAATACATATTGGTTACATTTATATAGGTTTGGGTTTTTTTTAATTACTGATGCAGTGTGTGTGCAGCAACAGCTTCAGAAAAAATATGCTATAATATTTTTTTAGCATTTGTGAGAACAAGTCTGACTTGCTTAAACCGTTCAGTCACTAGTCGTTTTTCTCCTTAAATATTTTGCATCAAACAGGATGTTTGTCCTCTGCTCTTCTGCCATCAAACTAGTAAGACTAGCCATCTTTAGACAGATAAAAGTAAGACATGGCATCTAGTTTCAGCTGCTAAAGGAAACAAGATTTCAGGAAAGGATCATACAGCTGCAAGTATGACTATAATGTCTTGATGTCTTTTTTTCCCCTTCATTTCCATTCGAAAGGGAAGTCCAGCTGTTGAGCCATTCTGAGCATGGGTCTTTCTTGCTCTTTTTCTTCCTACCTAAATACATGAAATAGCTAATATAGACTTTCTAAGCGAAACCAACACTCGAACTTGAAGAAACAGAATTATTACACTTCTCTGCTATTTATTACCCTGCCAAACACTAAACAAGGCTATGATCAAACAAAATTGTGATAATCTAGTCTTCCGGGAGATTTAATTGATATACCACATTCTCTCCTTTTTTTTTTTTTTTTTTTTTTTTACAAAATATCCTGCATTACAGATGTTCAAGAGTTGGGGCTTAATCTGCAGATAGAGCTTCTTATTATTACCTAGAAATGAAGGACAATTGTATTTGAGACTATCCTTGAAGCAACAGAAGATCTATCTGTAATGAGATTTCCAAAATTACTGTAGGGAATTCTCTACAGTGGAAGTGCTTTCTTCTTGGGTCATTACATTACCATAAGTCTTAATTTTCCAGACATTTTACTCCTTCCCCCTCTGTGTCATTTTTTTCATCAAGGTTCAAATCTGCAAATACCATTGTCTTTCAAAACTTCATCTTAAAATTAAACCATGCATTCAAGGAGATGAATAGAGACAATGCATTAACTGTAGAATTGGCATTTTTCTGTTAGAAAAACAAAACAAAACACATAAAAAAAAACCCACAGAAGAAAGATTGAAAGGTGGCTTTTCTGTATTTTGCAAACTAAACCAAAGACTAAAAAGAAGAAACTGTAAGATGAGAAACTATTTTATTTAAGGCATATGGACAGAAATCTAATTATGCAAAGAAAGCAAGGATCATCTAGAAACATAGGGCTGAAGAAGACATTGTAGGTCTCCTTCAAACTCACAGACAGCACATCATATAACCCCTCTCACAGAGTTATTGAGCTCTAACTGAAAGCCATTTAGGGTAATTTTTACTGCAAGATAGTTTGGGAGGCCATCAGAGTCTTAGTGCTTAGTAGAGTGGTGGGTTAGGAATGTCCAGTTTCCAGAAAAATGTAGTAACTGACAATTTATTTCCAGCTCCCCAACTGGGAATAATCAATATAATGTTTCATCTGAAGTACCTCTTCTTTCAGCCTAGTATTACTAATGACTCATTGATAGACACATCCATTTTGAGAAATCATGTGAGGAAAACAATTGAAGAAGGGTTGGTAGGAGGAGTAGTAGTTGATAACCATGGGATCACCACTGTTTTGGAGCCATGAAAAGGCAAATTTACAAAGTGAAAAGTCAGAGCCAGCAATAGGGAACTACTCATAACAGTACAGTTTGGAAATGGCTACAATTCCTGTTGCCATCATTCGAGAATGAAATGAAACTAAAAGAAGTATGCTAAAGGAAGAAAAATCAGAGGAAAAACAGCAGGGATGTTCTGCTTTTCCTGAGAACATCAGAAGGAGGAAAGAGACAACCTAAGAGTACTATCAGTCCAAGCAATTATTATGTGAAACTGGTCCTGAGAGTCTTTAAGTTGGGAAGAAAAAGGAAGTTCTCAGTTGGCTGGTTGCAGAAAACTTTGAGCTGTCTTCTAGTTGGAGCAATGGGGTGAAGACCAACATTCTTTTAAGACACATCAGACGCTTTGCATCTCCTGGCAAACTGTATTCCAGTTTGACTTTAAAACTTCGTCTTCTTTCTTTCCCATTATCTATATGCCTCTGATTATACAGGCTTGAGATGCTTATGCATAAATTAAGTCTCTTTTAGGAAGGTCTCTTCTATTTATCTATGACACAGATTACTGTTAGGTTCAAGACTTTTGACTCAGAAAAGCTTCAGGCTTCAAGTTCTTTAGCTCAGGTTAACCATATTCAAGATTTTCAAGCCATTTGACTATTACTCAATTTCTGTATTAAAACAGACATTTCTGAAATCCCAAAACTTACCTACTGTCCTACTTTTGTACACTTTCCCTTCAATTTAAATTGAATCAACTTTTTAATTAACTCCATGTTGATTAATTACTTAAAGGTATTTTATCCAAAAGTACTTCTGGAGTGTACTTGATTAAGAAACACATCAGCTAAACACAACTAGGAATACAGAGTTCCTCTGGCTATTAGTTGCATTTGTTCTCCAACGTATACTCTGAGAATTAAAATTTCCCAGTGTCATAACTGTTGAGAATAGTGCTTCTCTCTGTTAATTTTACAGGTAACTCTATTCATTTGCTCATTCATATCTGATTCCCTGGGTGCAGAAACAACTTCTGTCACTAACTACCCCAACGGATTTTCACCAGCCTTCCAAAACGTGACTTTGGCCCTGGAAGATTGTTTTTAATATACGCTTATTCCTTCTATTTTTTCTTTATGTTTTATTACATGCAGTGTTTTTCTGCCATTTTTTCCCTTCTTGTCTGTATTTCTGAATCAGCCCAGGCTTGTATTTCATACTTGTTTTCTTCTCCAGGGAACTGATCAATAAAGTTCCTTTTCATAGTATCATAAAACCATATGCTACATAAAAGTAGCATAACACATTGAAAAACTACAACATATTCATATTGTTACTTAGTCAGTAAGATGTCTAATTTTACAATTAGTGATCAGCAGTTACTATCCTCTCTATTATTGGTTAGGAGGGGTGGGTGTCAAGAGGACAGAGACAATCTCTTTTCAGTGGTGTCCAGCAATAGAACAAGAAATAATGGATTTAAGTTAGAACGTAGGAAGTTCCGCCTCAACATGAGGAGAAACTTCTTTACTGTGAGGGTGACAGGGCACTGGAACAGGCTGCCCAGAGAGGTTGTGGAGTCTCCTTCTTCGGAGACTTTCAAAACCCCAAATATTTCTTTCCTGTTCTCTGTTTCTAGTTTGGGATTCTCTACTTTGCTGTACAAGTTCCTGGCATTTGAAATTACTTCAAAAACTACTAAAAACACATTCCACAAAATGAGCTAAAAAACTGGAACGGGCTTATGATGGTAATTCAATTGCCATGGTATCACAGTGTCTCAGTTATATGCAAAAAAAAAATTGAGATAGGAAGCTAGCAGTATCCAAAATTTTCAGATACAGAGAACCAAAGCATACTCCTTAAATGTTTACCCAAGGTCACACTGGAATTTCATATAGAAGTATAAAAATATTTACTGCAGTTTTCTTGTCTCTCCTGTCCCATGTCTTAATCAGAATACCTACTTACCCTCCATCTCCCTGTAAAACAGTGTATAAGAATATTATGGGACTCTTCAAATGATAATAGGAAAAGAAGACCCTCAGTATGCAATGCCCTGTCAAACTTTATGACAGTTCACCCCTCACTTTTTCCTGGTAGTTAATGTCACAGCCATCTGTATATGGATTTGTTTAAAACATAGTTTGCAGAATATGCAATCGAGCATCTGATCCTTAATGTACACATCTAAATTCTTTGAGGTCTTTGAACATTAGAGAAAAGCAACCATTTGTGACTTTTTAATTGGTGCCAGTTGGCTGTATCATTGTTACTACATGACATATGTTACAAGGACTCTTCGTGCTGAAGGTAGGTGCATAAAACGTCACTTTACATTTTTTTGCAAGTAGCCAGTATCTCATCAGTTTTGCATAGCATATCATTAGCAACATCACATAGTGTGACAGTATATTGTGCCTAAATATGAAATGCTGTTTCCTAGCTTAAAAAATACTAATTTTTGTTCTGAAAGCAGTTTCTGTATCATAATGTGGATTCCAGAACCAAAATGATTCTGCAGTCTGTCACAAAATTACAAGCTGACAGATTCTACAGAGGAATCCTTTATATTTATTCACATTACCAACACATTGCAAACTGTTTCATTTGTTTTGACCCAAGATTCTCTTAATCCTGTATGAGTGCTAACAGGTTGTTACCAAGAGGAGAATATAAAACCATATTTTTTAAAACATTTTTTTCATGTACCAAATTTCCATGCCTTCTTTCTAATTGACTGAAGAACTTAAAATGTTATGTTAGTTCCTATTTTAAAATTTTATAATTTTTTTTAAAGAGATACAGCTATGATTCATGCTATTTCTACTTTTCTCTGCCTTCAGTCAGCAGAATACGTTCTCTCCCGCTCCTGTTGATTTGAAGAAAAAGAGTAGATTCTTTGATTTTAGGACCATGTGAGTCTGTTTACCAGGGAAGAATAAGACTTGATGTGAAATCCTGGGTTCACTGGAAGCACTAGCGGTAACTTCTGCAGATGTGGGATCTCTCCCATTGTTTTGTACATAGAATTCTGTCTTAAGCATTCGGGAGATTCCTGAATACATCTCCAGCTTTAAATTCAAACAGCCCTTTATATATCACAACTCATTTTCTGAATGATTTTGAACCAAGAGATGTGCTTGCAACCCTTGGTATTGTCTTTGTGAAATACCGTGAATATTCACACTGAAAATCCTGCTAACTCAACAGAAGAGACAGACTGAAAGTTTTATTATACATAACATGGCAACTCCTATCATTTAACATGCTATCGTGTAACATAAGAGGGCATGCAGGCATATAGACTTAAAAATTGCAGCTGTAAAGAACTTAAAAACCAAAATCAACCTATATGAAACTTAACTATAAACTTATCTCTGAGTTTACAAGATTGAAATTACAGAGTCTACATTTGAACCAAAAAAAGCATCAAGGCAACGTACATCCTTCTCCGCATTTACAAACATGGGTGAGTTCTATACTAAACAAAAACATGGGAACAGGGAAATACCAGGGGTATATGAAATAATTTTTCCTAAGAATGATTTTTTTTTTTTTCCCAACAAGCCACCAGAAGGTGATATCCAGATAGGATTTGTAGAAGTAGGATTGATAATCATGACACCTCACAGCTGTAGCTAAGACTCGTTAAGGTGATTTTCCCTGCATATAAATGATGAAACTAACATTATGCTATCCAGATGTCAAAGATCTAACAACTTTTCTGAATGATCTCTCTGTCAAACCAAGTTGTATTAAACCAAACTCTGAGCAGGAATGTAACAATTTGTAATGAAGTTCCAGCTTCCTGTTAGAGCCTTTCCAAAAAAGCAGTGTCCTTCAATGCTAGTGTGAAACATAAACAAAGAACTCTCACAGGAACAAGAGATGAGTTTGAAAACTCAGTGATACTGCAAGGCTCTCTGCTGCACTGGAAAACTGAAAAAGGAGGAACCGTATTTATATGAACCCATTTCCTTTTTCTAAGGTCGAAACACATTTGTCAAACTGAAGTCAGAAAACCTGGGAAAGGCTAGTCCAGCACACAGTGTAGAGAAGACAAAGCTGCAAAGTACCAGCCTTGGAATGCCCCAAAATGTATTCAGATCAAATGCACATGATGTCTTCTTCAAGATACACTCTGAGGAATAGTGCACAGGAAAAAAAAAAAAAAACCATTAAAAAAATATTTGTCTGGTGCTTAGAGGTAACTGTGAAAAAAGATATAGAGAAGGCATCCTGGCTGCCTTAAAAATAGCAGAACCAAAAGGGGGAAAAAAAAAAAATGCAAAAATCCTGAACTACTCCACTTCCTTGATACCCTTGTGTGTTTCCTCACGCTTAGTTACTCTTTAAATTTCTTTCTCCTCAGTCTGCTGCTGCTGAGGCGATTATCCCAGGATAGTCCTCCCTGCAGATGTTGCAAGGGTTGCCCTTGACTCATTGGTGTATTTAGAGCTGCTTAACTAGCCTCCCCAGATTGGGGAAGTAGAGGGCTTGCCAGGTTACACAGAGGTCTGGAGGGGTTTGGGCCCCTATCCCCCTGGACAAAGCACGAAGATGACTACAACAAAAAAAACCACTGAAAATCTCTTTGTAAGCGTAATTCAAGATCAGATCACACTCTTCAGCAAACAACGTATTTCACAGGCTAAGAGTTTGGCTTCCTTGCAACATTCCAGTGGAGCCATCCTCCCTCTTCTCATGTCATTACCCACAGCCTCTAACGCTCTACCCATTTGTTTTAGTGCCAGGTAAGGTCTTTCTTTGCTTGGCAGAAATCAGTATAAGGCCAAACCATGAAGGAGGATAGAATACAGCCTACACCACTTTGGGTTGTTGGTTTGTGCAGCACCTGTGAAGAACATTTAGGGTTAGATTACTACTTTCAGTGCATGGGCACTAGTGGAACAGAAAATCAAAATTAGTCACTCGACAGGTTTTGCCTGGGTGATCAGAATCACTTATATAGGTTTCAAGTGTGGCATGGGAAGCCAGAAGGCACATCTCTACACTAGGAGCCTGTAAGGAATGAGGATGTTAGTGTGAGACAATGAATAAGGTCCAACCTGAGGAATGTTTCCTGCCTATGCCCTTGACTTCTCTTACATCATTAGTATTTGGGTGCTGTTGTCTTTAATACTCCTCTGCTACACTAAGCACTACTAACAGTTTCTCTGAAGTTTTGCCACTCCTTGTGACTAGATGTCCAAAGAGACACAGTTTAGCTCTTGAAGCAAGTCCCATGGAAGGCCACGCTCTTCTTCATATTAGCTCAGGTAACAGCGGTACACAGTCCAGCTACAGAATTAATTCTCAGTTCAGTGTCAGTACCTTATTGCCAAATGGTGATAGCTGACTCCTCTTCTAGGGAGAGGTAGTATGCTGCTGTGGGGTAGTGCTTTTCAATATATTCATCCAATGACCTGAATGAGGGATTAGAGAGTGCTGTCAACAAGTTTGTTGATGACACAAAACTGGGAGGAGTGGTTGACACACCAGAAGGATGTGCTGTCATTCAGAGAGACCTGGGCAGGCTGGAGAGCTGGACGGGGAGGAATCTGATGAAGTTCTACAAGGGCAAGTGTAGAATTTTGCACTTGGGAAAAAATAACCCCATGTACCAATATAGGTTGGGGACTGCCCTGCTGGAGAGCAGTGCAGGGGAAAGGGACCTGGGGGTTCTAGTGGACAGCAGGATGACCATGAGCCAGCAATGTGCCCTCGTGGCCAAGAAGGCCAATGGTATCCTGGGGTGTATTAGAAGGGGAGTAGCTAGTAGGTCGAGAGAGGTCCTCCTGCCCCTCTACTCTGCCCTGGTGAGGCCACATCTGGAATATTGTGTCCAGTTCTGAGCCCCTCAGCTCAAGAGAGATAGGGAACTGCTTGAGAGAGTCCAGTGCAGAGCCACAAAGATGATGAAGGGAGTGGAACATCTCCCTTATGAGGAAAGGCTGAAGGAGCTGGGTCTCTTTAGCTTGGAGAAGAGGAGGCTGAGGGGTGACCTCATTCATGTTTATAAATGTGTCAAGTGGGAGTGCCAGGAGAACAGTGCCAGGCTCTTTTCAGTGATGTCCACTGACAGGACAAGGAGCAATGGATACAAGCTGGAACATAGGAGGTTCCATAAAAATAGTAGAGAAAACTTTTTCACAGTGAGGGTGACAGAGCACTGGAACAGGCTGCCCAGGGAGGTTGTGGAGCCTCCTTCTCTGGAGACATTCAAAACCCGCCTGGATGCAATCCTGTGTGACCTACTGTAGGTGATCCTGTTCTGGCAGGGGGGCTGGACGAGATGATCTTCTGAGGTCCCTTCCAAATCCTAACATTCTGTGAGTCTGTAAAGTTATATTGACCTGATTAGTGGTTGTCTCAGGTGGACTGTGATCTTGCAATATAGCAAAACAGCTCTGCGCTGTGGATGGTTAAATCCTGTCTTCCCTGGATATATTCTTGGACCATGTTATAATTTTCCTTCATGTCCTTTAGCTTAATCTGGTACTGATCACTGTTGTCTTTAACAAAGGCAGAGTTTTAAGGACTCACTTGTAATAAGAAACAAACAGGGTCATCAAAGCCATCATTGTTAGCACAGTGTTTGGTTGTACTGCCACACCAGCAGAATTTGAAAGACCTGTGTAAATTTTCAGCTCAGTCTTCACATGTGAAGATGTTTCTTATGGTTAAAAAAAAATGTTCCCACCAGGTTAAAATTATTTTTGCATCTCATGAATCCTTTCCAACATTATTAATGGCAGTTAGAAAAGAAAGGGCTAAAACTACCAGATAAATGAGGCTTTATTTAATTTATTCATGACAGTAGAATGACAGCAGACATCATCTCTTGAAAGAACATTTCTTATAGATTCCTTATAGAATTAAGGAATGGCTAAAAATTGTTCTTATATATTAATCTTTTGTGAAGAGATCTAAACTGTAAGAAGAGATCTGAATGCACATTTAATAAAAGCTTTATGCCTTTTGTAACATTGTGCTTGAAGGAAGCAGACATAGAGGAATTGATTGAAATCATAGTCTTATGAAAGAAGTAATGGAATGTGCAAATAAAGAAGTCCAGGAGAGAATGAAAGGTCCTTATAATTGTAATAAACCTTTTTGAACATGATGTATGCCAAAGACCGTAACTTTACACTCATACAACATTCTTATTCAAGAAAAATACAAAAATATGTTTGTAGTTATGGAAATATGGATCTTTTTTTAAGGAAATATTCATTATTTCAGTCTCATTACAGCCCACTTCAGGTATGGACAACATATTGAAACTTTTTCATAGGCTGAGGCTTCTGAAAAATATTAAGAATTTAGTGCTGAGTTTGACACAGAGCTTACTCTGCACATCTGAGAAAGGTCGGTTATCAGAAAAAGTATCTCTCCTTTTTACTTCTGAAGGTAATGACATGACCCCAGTCATGGGGTCTTATTTTTCCTCACTTTGGAAACTTAAATAATTCCCTTTTATTTTTAAAAATTACTTCTTAATTCATCGTCCATTAATGATGTTAGGCAAATCTTCAGCACAGAGCTTGTGGGGAAAAAGCAAAACAACCAAAATTCAGAAAAGGAACATTGATATCACCAGTTCAGTCTCAGGAGCAGAGACAGGCAGAAGATTGAATTTCTCAGTAATTCATTCATATATTTAAGAGGTACATATGTAACAAAGGTGATACAAATCCTTTTTCACTTTCACATTCAAGAAGCAACACATTTTTTACTCAGAAGTGCAGCTAGTCACACTGGTCCATACCTTTAACTAAACTAAACTGTGTGATCTTAGTTTTCCAGGGAGCCAGAAAAAAAATCTCAGTGATTCTGGTTCAACAGCACATTAGGAATATGAGACTGAAAATATCTTTGCGTTAGTGGATACTTCTTTTTCCAGGGTTGACATCCTGTTTCAAGGTCCTGTTTCTAATAATGAGTTTCATTTGATTGAGTCAATGTATCTCAGTGTATATTACCTATATATATGTTTATGGTGTATGGTAATATAGATATATGTAATATATCCTGCATATGTATGTATACATATAAACATACAAGTGCAAACCTGGTCTTGAGCCCAAATCAACATCAGCATGGGCTTTGGCAAACCTGAGAGACAGCAGGAATCTGTGTCCTGTACTGCAAGCCTTTGTGCCTGACTGAGGATTTGCCTTCTGATCAGATGTGTAGTCAGAGTACCTCACTCCAGTTATCCTGAAAATCTTTGTCACAGATTTCTGTGGGTTTTGGATCCCTCACTACAATAAAGACCATGTGCTGGAACATGTCCAAAGAAGAGCAACAAATTCTACAACTACTTGACAGGAGACTGTAGCAAGGTGAGGGTCAGTCTTTTCACAGTTAACAAGTGACAGGATAAGAGGAAATGGCCTCAGGTTACACCAGGGGAAGTTTTGATTGGATATTAGGAAAAATTTCTTCACTGAAAGGGTTATCAAGCACTGGAACAGGCTGTCCAGGGAAGTGGTTGAGTCACCATCCCTGGAGGTATTTAAAAGACATGTGGATGTGGTCTTAGGGACATGGTTTAGTGGTGCACTTGGTAGTGTTAGGTTTATGGTTGGACTTTATAATCTTAAAGGTCTTTTCCAATGCAAATGACTCTATGACTCCATGTTCTCCAACTCTTTCCAGGAAACACCACCACACATAGCCTCAAGGGCTGTTCCCTGTTCTCCTGAGAAGGGGCACAATAACACTAGGGGTGTGTAGCCACCAACTGTGGCCCAAGCAATGGGCATACTTTATTTCACCATCAGAATCATATGATGCCATCACAGAGGCTTCAGAGGTAACAGATTTCTTCTCTACTTGTGAATTGTTTAGCTTTTCCATTCAAAGAGTGTGGGCCCCAATTTTTTGTTATTTCCATCTCTAATTCCAGCTGAGGTCACATTGTCCTTTCTAGTCTGTGGTAGCTTCAGACTGACTAAGCTGCTTCGTATCTGTGAAGATAAGGCATTAAGAATAAAAAGAATTCTAATAGAAAGTAGAATTTGTTGTTTTGATGTGCTGGGACTGTTAGTCTTAATTGTATATATTTGGGTTGGATGGTGTCATGAAGAGGATTGGAAATGTCTAGAGAGATTGTAACAATTGTTTAATGGTCATCCAACATTTAAAAGGTCTGAGTGAGCTGTTAGATTATTTTCTTTTGTAAAATTTTTATTTTTGATTGGATATTTTCTTTTTTTCTGACATTAATATAAAACCCACAATTCACTGTCCTGAGTCCCTATTCCAAACAACTTTGCTACAGCAAAGCAAATAGCTACAAATGCCATCACAAAACACCTATGAGAAGCAAAAAAAAACAAAGACAATAGGCCCAGCCCATAAGATGCAGTTACACAGTGCTTCCCTTTCATATGACTGTTACACCTTTGTAATTGTACTTCTGAAGAGTCAAGCCTCGCCCAAGACTTTATTTCTCAGTTCTGCTCCAACTTGTCTGGAGCACACCAGTGACAGAATTTGGCACCACTGTCCTCCAAACTCTCTTCATGGATACAGCTTGAAGTGGGGAACTCATTCTCCCTACTGTGGTATTTTTTTTCGCTTTCCCTCTTAAAACCATCATGAATTTTACCTCCATTTTACACTGTGTCCACATATAGCGAAGAAGATTTCAGTCCTTGCTAGAGCTTGCTAGTCTTGAAACTGTAGAGTCTGTGCTTCCACTATCTCTCTGAAAGCTGTATGATGTAGATAATATTGTTGACCTGTCTAATGCTGTTAAATGGTCCCTCCTAGTCTGTTTACAGTTTTCCTGCCAAGCTGGGATCAGAACCATGACCTTTTGCCCCACCTCATATGTCTAAGCCTTAACTTGTCAATCATACCAGATTTTCTGCTTTTGCTGTGTTTCAGCAAGGTTATTATGGTCCTCTAAGGCCATAAACCCACTTACTCTCTTGTGGAAGTCCAGAACATATGGTACTACTAACTCCTCTGATGTTTCCAGCATGATTTTCTGCTAGTCCCTTGAAAGATGAGGGAGCTCTCCTGCCCTTCTGCAAACAGGAGCATGTAAGGCATAAGCCCCATGGTCTCTTCTGAGACCCCTTGACATGCAAGCAGATTGCTATAGTTATTTGTCTTCTTATCCCTACTTTTGGCTTTGTAGGTTTCAACATGGCTTTGGCTGTCCGAGCAGACCCTCACAAGCCTCTCCCAATTCTCTTGTCTTCACATTGCTGGTAATGATATAGGAAGATCTAGAAACTTCAGTCCCAAAATCACTTCCAGAGTACGTTGAAGGTACTCAAAAAACGTTTGCTGGTTTTTTGTATATTTCCTAATGACTTTTCCTCTTAACACATCTCAGAAGGTCTATACCATCAGGTGACTCTGTAATTCAGAATTTACTTAAGAAGATACAAAACATTTTGTTTCGAAATACAGTAGAAATAATTCAGTAAAACAGCACTTAATGTTATCTGTGATGAAAAATATGAAACGGGAAGCAGAAGAGCATACAAATTGGCAAAGAGGCCAAATAAACTTTTATCTGGTCTTTTTTTTTTTCCTCTAACAATTGATAGTACTAAATGAGGGAGATGACACTTTAAAACCCTGTGATACATAATTACTAAAGTTAGCTTATGCAAAGTTTCTTTATAGCCCCTATCATAATATTCTCTGAAGCAAGAATCTCTTGCTTTTTTAAAAAAAAAAAAATCTTAATTTTTAAATTTTTTATTGCTTTTCGTAAATTTTACCTCAGGTGAAGAAGCAACCTTTATTGTAATCTCAAAAGATTTTGTTTTAGGTGGAAAATTAATTGCAAGTTAGTAACATCATGGAGAAGTGTAGTGCAGAGCAACTCTGTCATAAAGACCAAATATTCTTCTCGGATATTAGAGTTATTTCTTTTTTGTTTCCTCTGGTCTTGTCTTCCAAAGAGGTATTTAAAAATATATAACACACATTGCACTAGCACCTTGGAGAAGAGAAATACTGGAAAAATCCCACAAAATAGGAATATTACTCATATATCATATGAATTTTTTAGGCTTCTGAACAAACTCACTCTCCTACTTACTGTGTCTTGTACGAACTTGTGAGGTTCCCAATTCTAAATATTAGCTATATTGAACTTTAATTCTGTGTTTTTCCTTTTATATACAATGTGTTTTATTTGTCTGAAGAGTCTTTTAAGGCAGTATTTTGTACAGGTGTTTAGGAAGAATAACATCAATACTTTTAATCTTCTAATTACATAGCTTAATTTCACATCTGGAAGTTTTACCATGCAATAATTGAAAGATATTTTTAATCTGAAGAGAAAAGGGAGATCTTATTCAGTATGAAATGAGACTGACATGGTAACACTTGGATTAATGAATTTTTTGTTAATTTTGGAAAACTTACTTTCCAAAGTAATTTAAGGTTTCTGTGTTTGTTGATATTGCTTTTTAATGTGACAACTGTGACATGCACTTCCACAACAGAAGAATTAATGTCATTTTTTAAAAAATTACTTCACCTAGACAGGTGTTTCCTGTATATGTTTGACATGAAATTAAACATTGCTCCAGATGTTCTGTTTGTAGCAAAGTCAGTTAATTTTATTAGAACGTTTAATCACAGATCAACAGCGTAATCGCAATGCAGTCTGTGTGAAGCAGATATTTAACAGAACTTCCTAGTGTGGAAGAATCTATATATAGGAGCGAGGTACACAGGTTTGTGAGTGAATCCCATAAATGTATTGGTTTAGCATGATACATTTTCTGAATTTAGACCTTAAGTCAAGTTATTTGCTTACACAAAATCATTTTCACATTGGATAGTTATTTTTGATGGGAGAATACTGATAGCAAGCACTCTTGCCAATGTTTACTCAAATATATATAACTTGACTAACTTGAGGTAGAAATTAAAACCGGTTGTATTTAGGAAGTTCTGCACTGTTTTAATGTTTGGAACCCTCCTGTTAATCTAGAGTTGCATAAATTTTCAAGTAATTGCCCTGCTTGCAATGCATGCACTAAAATCTTTTATGCTAAACTTAAATATCATTACATGCCCAGCTATTCTTCCATTAAGATTAGCTATAGATTTTCCATTAATTATTACATCAGATTTATTCATCATTAATGAAATAGATCTCAGTGTTCTGTCACAGACCATTTGGGCCTCATGAAACAGGTGAAGAAAAAGCTTGAATGCAGCCCTGGTGATTGCAGGGTAAATGCAAAAATATTCACAATTTTTTGCTTTGAAATATTAGTTTATGTATATGGACTAATAACAGCTTAAACCCCTGTGATGATTGATGTTTTTTGTTGGCCCGTCACCTCATTGTATGGAAGTTTGTTTTAATGAGTTTCTCTAATGAATATTTTATATTGATACTTGGATGAATGGCATATGGTAAATGCAAGGTAAATTACAGCTCTTTAAATAAATATTTTTCATAAATTATTTATTTTGTGATGCCTGTATTGGTTAGATGTCATGTCAGATGAAGACTAGAAATTATTTACTCTAATACTTATTTGAGAGTTGAAAAAGTAAAAGACTTTTAATTATTAACAAGCTTCCAATATACTCATGTAATTTATGGGAAACTACCATAAATTGTGTAAGATTGCAATTTTGTGAGGACAGTTTTATTTGTATCATGCAAAACAGAATAATCTCTTGTGTCTTTACAAGAAATTTTATTTATTCATACAAAAAATGTTGTGCTGCTCCTGCTAAAACCTATTTTGATGAATTTCTGGCTTCCAAAGGATTATGAGTTCTTGTCAACTGTCGTTATTTCCATTTTAAGTTTCTGGCTATTTTTAATGGTGTCAAAAATTAAAGTTAAAAATCGGCAAGAACATACATAGAATTGAGTGCCCTTAGTTTCTGTTGAATTCCACAACTCTTGCAAATTAAGCTGCAGAACACAGGTATTTCAATGCTTAGCAATGACCCACTTCTAGATCCCCACTGAATTATTCCCATTTCTATTATTCTCACTGAAATTAGGGAAAGCTGAGTGCATTTTACCATCTTTCAGAGTAGAAACATTTTTTTCTTTCAAATATGCCAATTCCTACCATATAAAAACAAACCACACGTGCAAGACACTCACTGGAACACAGGCATAAAACTGAAACACTGTCTGTGTACTGTAATCTTCAAATATGTTATGAGATTAATACAGTCTATTTATGCTTAACCTGAAGACAACTGGCCAAAAATAGGAGATTTTACCTTTAGAAATCACTTGTTATGCATATTCCTTGAAATCTAGATGCTAATTTAATGACTAATATACTACATATACTTTCTAGAATAGAGTCCTCAAAAACTGCAAGTAAATCATATATGTTTTCAAGAGTTTTTTATACATCTTTAATCTTAATTTATAATTCAGAGCATAATTCTGATATGTATATGTATAATTCTTATATGTATACATATACAGTGGTCTCCTTTGCACACCGTTTAGGATAGAGGTTAAAGGCATGATCTAGTCCTTACTAAACAAAATATTTTGAAATTACTAATGTATCATTACTTTACAGAAATCTTTAAGGAATAGTCTATGAAAATAGTACATAGTGGATACTGAGTATACAAACTAAGTGAAAGTGTTAAGGCGCTTAATGTCGTGTGGCAGTGCTCTTATTGAGGTGAATGGCCTGTTGCATTGGTTTATCAATTGAGTTGAGTCTTAGTCTAGTGACCAGTTCGAAATTGAACCGATTTATTATATTTCACAATTTTCTTCAAGAAAAACTAGTGTTCATATTTTGAGTCAATTCGAGTAAGCTTCACAATAACTATTTTTAAGACAGTGGGTGCACTTCCTATTACGTTTGGTCTCCTCACATCAAGAATTATAAATCCTGTAGGAAAAAAAATAAAAATGAAACATTTATAGTCATATTTAGAAAACCCTTGTCTTAGTTTTCCTCCAATGTTTCAACTATGATCCTGTGTGGTTTAACAGGACTAACAACATATAAGAATAACATTTCTTCTTGTCTGCTTTAGAGCTTAGCACCACTGCATAAAATAAAAAAAATGTTCAAAACCTTATCATCCAAATTCCCAGTTAAGAGGAAACCAGAGATGTGGAGTTAAGTGTACGTTACTCAACATTGTTTCATTTTGCATGTACACGAATTCTGTAAAATAGTGGTTGCAGGCAGTAGGCTATTCTTTCTGTAAAACACGAAAATATTTATCCAAAGCACTAGTTCTCCTTTTCAAAAAAAAAGAAAATGAACACTCATCTGAGATCAAGACAAACAAAAAACTCTTCTACTATTTTTGGAATTTCCTTTACCTTAGCTATTGAAAGCCAAGACAATAATGAATATATTTCCCCAAAACTGAACATTTGCTCATATTTTAAAGGGAAAAAAGTGTAGATAATATCTAAAAGTCATATATGAAATATGTAATGATATTGCTGTGAATGTTTGCCTTAGAAAATGGTACACTTCGTATATTAAGGCTGTCAACAAATCCAGGCAGCCATTCATACATATAAACTTTTTCTGTTTTGTTTCATTTTGGTTTTTTTTCGCAACTAGAGCTTCTTTCCTGAAGAATTCTTACCTGTGTCTATGCCCAGCCCCTTTCAAAAATTACATCTGGTACTGGAAAATTTTCTTCAAAGATTGACTGTAGTTTTCTGTTGCTATATGCTGATTCTTACAAGCTGATTTCCTACTCTGTCTTTAGAAACCTCAGTAATGTTAGTAGCCTTATCTTTTTGTAAATGTTATTCTATTTAAGTTTTTGGTTTGTCTTCTCTTGTATTCTACTAAGTAAAGAATCCCATTCCAGTAAGTACAAAAATCTCACGCATGAATGTGCATGTATAAACTAGTGACGAGTATGTGTTACAGCTCCCCCTCTGTGCTGGATCCACAGGAAATATATGTCTGTTATAGCCACAGCTACAGGGGATTGGTTTGTTTTCTCAGGCTGTAGTAGCTCATGCTGTTAGCTCTGGAGGTGCCTAGTGTAATCTACAGTGAGTTATCCAAGATGGTATGTTACACAAATGCACAGATGCCCACACACCCGTGTTCATTACCCTTTTCTGTTGCCTGATTTTTCAGAACAAACTGAACGTTACAGTAGACTTTGGGTGGACAAGCGGTTGTGGAGGAAAGAGGAGAAATTACTCTCTCTCTCATTCTTCCAGCTGGAATGAGTCCGCAAATGCCATTCCCTCCTGACACTCATTCTTGAGCATCTCTGTTTCCTCACTATCCACATCAGCATGATTCCTGACTAGGAACAGCTCAACATCCCAACATGTCTTAGCAGTGAACTGTATACATTGCCATCAAGAGGAGGCTTTGCAGTAAAGCTGGTAGCTCAGCTGGAAACTATGCTGTCTCCAGAGCTAAGCGTGTTGCTGCTCAGACAGCTTTCCGTGCTAGTAAGCACTTGTCGTTTGCCACCAGGGGCTCCTTAGTCTGTCAGACCCAGACTGTCAGTTGTGTTGGGAAGCACTTTTCACCAGGGTCGGTCAGAAGACATTACAGAGAGAGTGCAGACATTAAGAGGTATGATGGGACGAGAAAAAGGATGGAGGGTTGAAATATGAAAATGCTTAGTTGGGAAAAAGACTGGAATGGAAGAAGCAAAGAGTTTAAGTGGGAATTTGGAACTGGCATGCATCTACCCCATTGTTATCTATGATTAATGACCTTCTTGAGCTCTAGGGACTGGAAGCGGTCACACGACATGGCTGCAGGCCTTGCAACACATCACATCCTACACCTAATCATTACGCATATGCCTACGGGAAATAGATGTTAATGCTGATGAACTCAGAACCAAGATTTAGCATCCTGGAGAGAATTGCATGTTAGTGGTGACTTATCACGTGTGCTGTTACCCACCAAGGAAGAGACAGTCCTCTTTGCAGAGTCTGCCCTATGTAGACTCTTCGTGGAGTTGGTAGCCACTGGAACAGCTAAGGCATATTGCAAAGGAGATGTCCTTGGCTGACTGACATGTACACATGACATGAGCTTCAGCTTAATATATTTGCACACATACAAGTATATTTGGTTTTTACAACAAAGCTAGATATATCCAAAACTTGTATTTTGTGCTGAAACTGAACAAACTAAGCCTTGAATAAGTCAGAAAACACTTTGATGTATTTTCACTTCTGTAAGCATAGTGCTCTGTGCCATGAAATACTTTAACGTTTTCACCTGTTCTCAATAATCAGGATCTGCTCTATTTTATTCACTCATACCCGCTGCAAATATAAGGTTGCCTTGTATTAAAAGGCATGATATGCATTTAGAACATGCTGCTTGTGTCTAGAAGTTGTGGACAAAAAATGCAATTTCTTATATTCATAGCTACTACGAGTGTGCATGACCATGTGTAAAGAAATTGAAGTCCAGATTTAAAAGGCAAATATAGCAGACTTTGGGGAAAAAAATTCAAGCCTGCTTAGCAAAATAGAGGAAAGACTGATCAACAGAATTAGGAAACAGGTCTAAACATCAATTACATGAGATTATGCCATTTCTGTACTAGTCAAAAGAAAAAACTTTCACATTTATGAAAGTTAGCATTGGGACAAAAGATAAGGTTCAAATCAACATATTGTACAGGTTTTTATGTTGCTCTTCTTCAGCATGCTCATAAAATGCGGACAAATTCCTCTACTCTCACAGCCCCAGCTTTTAATTTTGTTGCTTTCTTTTTTTTCTGAGGGAATATAATAAAAGACCACACCCAAAGAGTTTTTCTTCTGTCTGTAGTACAGAAAGATTAGTATTACATATTGACAAGTGTCTTATTACTCATTGAAAATGCTGCTTCCTCTGGGTCTATTTATAAGATAAATATTTACCTACCTAATACAATACCTTCTCCATTTTCAAGTGAGCTTTGAGCTATCAGAGTGGAAAGATATCTGAACATCAGATAATTGCACTCAACACTCTTAAATTATGCACTTTACTTTTAAAAGAACATAGAAACTGTTTTTAAAAATGCATTTGAGTTCAGCAGTAACCTTTTGACGCCCCCAGACAGTATTTTAAGAACTCATTTGTTTGAGGGGTTTTTAATCTGGAGACACTGAAAAGTTACACCTGCTGTGATGTCGTCAATCACGCCAGGAGGAAAAATAGTGGCGTGATTTGTTATCTGTTATTTCCCTTGCTGTGGTGACTGTCTCCCAGTGCCAGGTCTGTCCTTAAGGCCATCACTTATAGGGACCACTGTCTGTCAAAACCACAGCCAACTTTAAGGGCTGCTTTTGTTGGAGCAGACAAATGAGTATGACCTTTAACAATAAAATAGGCACCTACTGAGAGAGATGAAACAGCAACTGAAATTAAGAACACCATACGGCCATTTCAAACACTCAGGAAAAGTTAGGAGTTGAACTATAACTTAATTATAAGAGTAAATGTGGCTAGATGTTGTCAATAATGAAACAGACATGGTCAGAAATATTGATTAGCAATGAGGACGAAAACTTATTTCATCCAGGAATCATCCTGTATTTCATTAATTATGAATGGGATTGATGGGGTTCATAAAAAAATGCGGAAGAGATTAAATTATAGCATTTAAACCTTTATTGTTTTTTTTAAGTAGGTTGCAGAAGTGTACAAACCATTTATGAATATTCTAGGCAAGCGAGGAAAAAAAGATAAGAACACACTAAACCTTTGATTTACACTAATAGGTACTTCAAAAGATCTTCAGAAAAGAGCCTCTGCTTAGTTAGTGATTAGATGTAAAGGGGTCATTGATATTTTGTAGGGTTTCAAAGCACAGTCTGAGAATTCCAGGCAATGCATTGTAAAGACCGCAGCACAGTTTGTGGTTTGAAAGACTCTTGTAACCCAACCTGGCAAGTGGTCAGTGGAGACTATACTTTACAGAGCAAACAAATCAATCTTATTGAGCACTTTTCAAGTAATATAATATTCTGCTTGTGACAATAATGAAATTAGCCTATGGATTCTGTTTAAATATTGAAATGCCATTTGAATATTTAATGAAATACAGTACTCTATAGATATGCAGATTTTTGTGGTTTTCATGAAAAGAATATCATTGATTTCATGAACAGGTACTTATACATCATCAAGTTAATAATTTTATTTTTTTGTTCCTTTTGTTTGCTGCCTTGTTCATATTCAGATAAGCCAGATCAGGCAAAGTGCTGAATGCCTTCAGCTCCTTCTGAGGTCAACAGGAGTCGAGGACACTCAATGGAGCGGAGGTGTTTAGTACCTCTGAGTCATTTAAAGCATTAATGTATTCATCACAGTACTTAAATCATCACTACAGATTTTTTTTTATTTTGTAAGAGCAATTTTTTTCCACATGAGTACTTTCATTTTTCCCTGTTGCTATTCTTATCTGACTTATTGTTTGATTTCAGTTATTTCAGAAATGTTGTGTTTACTATGACTGCTTTTCATGTTTGTTTGGATTTTTTTTTTCCTAGAAAGTATGTTTTATCTCATTTTCTCATAAAAGAATAAAATCACTGTTTTTCAAGAAAAAAAATCTCCAGAGATTTGACTTCCAGTCTGAGAATCAGTTCAAGGTGAAATCTGCTTGGTTTTCTCAGTATAGCCTCCAGTACAGAGATGCACATCATAAAAAGTAACACAGAATTTTCTGTAATCAAAAGCTTTTGCCGATTTTAAAGGCCCAACTTTTTAATAGGCCCGGACTCTCAATTGTAATCATACTCTAGAGTGGTTATCCCTTCAGCTTAGGGTTAAAAAGCTTTGACAAAGCACCATAGGGAAGCTTGGATTGCCCTTACCTACATTGTACCTAGCCTTGGGATAGATAAATACAGTCTCATTCTCTAATGCTACTGACTGCCTCCAGGAACACTAAATTTTAAGAGAGGAAAACATGAATCCTGTATTTCAAGAGAGGTGGAACTAAGCCATTGTTCACTCCCCTTAAAAAGGATATTCAGTGGCCAGTTCAGACTGCCCCAGGGACACCTAAAGCTGCATTAAGTACTTGTGAAAGTGAAAATCCACTGGGAACCCAATTCCAGTGTTTAAACCTCAGCAGGAGCAGTGGAGTTCCTAGCAGGGTTCACTTTTATATGTCTCTATAACCAGGTTCAAAACTTACTGTATGTGCAGTAAGGATCTGCTATTCCAGCTCTACCGAAGGAAATACTACAAAGAGACAGTCCTTTAGAAAATCACTAACATGAAGAGAAAAAAAGAAAACATTTATTTAACTACATCATGGCAAAGGCAGGAGAAATGGCGGCTATTTAAGAACCGGCAGATCCCTTTTACAAGGTTAGGTACCTTATATGCTTGACTACGAATATTTTTAACACTGATTTTTTTTTTTTAATTGAAGAATTATAAGAAATCCAGACTTGCTCCTGAACTGTGTAATAAACAGAGCTGATGAGAGAAAGCTGCTCCATTTCATAAGAACTGGAGGATTTCCAACATTTGCTTTTATTTCACCTTGGATACTCCAGGGGGGCTATAGTTTTGAAACACCGTGCATTCATAATGACCAATGGCTGAAAATTATCACCTTAGCTAAAAAAAAATAAACAATACTACTCTTTCATGGGTTACTGGATCACTAAGGTCTGTGTGTTTGGATATAACACTGGCAGCTTCAAGACCTGTTAACATTTCAATCGTTATTTTGTGAATCAAAATAAATGTGTGTGCTGAAGCTCCTGCTTTGTAAAATATATCATAGATATGGGTCCATTCACCTCATTGCTATGCTGTGAAACCCATAATGGGAATTGCTGTTACTGAGATGGGAAAGCAGAACTGAATGGACATTGTTTTATTATTCGAGACTGTCTCTTACCAGCTCCCTACTTCAGTCCAATATGAAACCTCTATTTAAGCATTTTCCCTCTAGGTTTTGTGGAAGTTTCATTCACAAAATTGCACAGAACCAGCAATTTTTCTGCTGATAATGTAGAGACCTTATTCATTTATAGACCTGGATTCTTTTGCTTAGATTTAATCTTTCATTCTGACCCTGTGTAAACTGATTGTTAAAAGCATTTCTTAATTCCAATGTGAATCTTCTGTCGTTTTCTTTCTTGGTGACCCTGAACAAGATCACCACCTTTCCTGCAACTCATGCCCATAATGTGGCCACGTTCACTAGCTCCAGCCTTGCTTTAGATTTTTGCCCAACTGTATATTTTCAGGTTAATGTCTAAAATGTCATTTCCTATTCCCAGCCTCCCCCCTCCCCCAAAGAAGCAAACAACCAGCCAAACCTTTCCAAACCTCATTTTGCTGGTTTTCTCAAAACCTTATTAATATATTCTTGTCTAACTTGTATCCAAGGATGCCCGGATACATCTTAACAACATAGAGTCATAGAATCACAGAACCACAGAATGGTTTGAGTTGGAAGGCACCTTAAAGACCATCTAGTTCCAACCCCCTTGCCATGGGCAGGGACACCTTCCACTAGACCATGGCCCAGAGCCCCATCTAGCCTGGCCTTAAAAACTTCCCAGGGAGGGGGAAACTGTAACTGGTCTCAAAATTCTTACTCTGGACTATCCCTTTCCTAACTGACTTCTATTCAGTAGTGAGAGATTGACTTCTACCTCCCATCAGTCCATGATACATATTCTCACTGCCTATTTGTTACATTTACATTCTTCCACCTATTCCTGCTACCTGGGAAATACTTCCCCTGACCATAAGTAACTCTCAAATAACTTTGAAAGTTCTTTCAAAACTTTCAGCAGTACAAACAAAAACATTGACAATAGGCTGCACATAGGATCGCAGCCTATTACGCTGAAAAACTCTGTTACTCATCCCCCTTTACGTCAATCTTATCTGCTCTGTTTTCTTACAAGACAGTTGGATGAAGGGGAGGGCATTATTTTGGTTTATGTTTACGTAGTATTCAGCAGAACAGTGTCCTGGACTATGATTTGGGCTGTCAGGTACTTTGGTAATGCAAATAATATATATAAGTGGAGCACACGCTCCTTGGGCACAGACCACATGTGAGGTAAATAGGATTACATCCTGCAGGTTAAAACTAGCCTACTATGGTAATACAAAAATGTACACCAGCCACATGACCCAAGGGGATCTTCTTGACTGCCTCTTGATAACACAGGCTACAGAGCAGTTGTCTGACCAAAGGAGAACTAAGCCGTTCTTGAATTTCACACCTTAAAACATCAATGCTACTGAGGCAGGAGAAATTTCCCGTTAAATGATTCACAGACTTAATCCCTTTGATATTCGATTGGCTGACCACAACTTAGCACAGCATGCTGCTGGAATACATCTTTAACTCTGACTCCCAGAAAGATCTCATTCCCACTGGAATTCTAGTGCAGAGCCTGGGATTAAAACCAGATCTCACTGGGATGGGAGGAAGGTATAAAACTGAGACTGGCAAGATCCAGTTTACAAACTCCTGTCTCTGCTGCATTTTAGAAGTCTTTCTTTGTGTTAGTCTTGGAAAAACTATTTAATTCCTTAATGTTTTTGTTCTTCAGCTGTAAGTCAGTGATGATAGCTTTTCATTTTCTCTCTGTGAGTCTTTACTGTGAATTGGAGTGCAAGCTACTCAAAGTAGGAGTTACAAAGCCCTGAATGCTCTTCTGTCCAAAGGTGAAGCCTCTATGATCTATCAAAATACATGTTAGGGGTACAAGTAGATCTAAGTAAAATCATTTTATTCTTCTACATATGGACACAAATTTAGAAATGTGTCAGGAAAAAAAAAATTAAAACACTCAAACAAACAAAACCAAGAAAAAATTATAAAGAAGGGAAAAAAATAATATAACATTTACAGTGTAACTGTACGTAAATGCATTTTCAAGACTGTCTGTACCAAAAAAAAAGGACAAGTTTTGCCTTTATATTTGTAGGAAATAAGACGTGAATGCTATGAAACCAAATTCTACATAGAACTTCAGAGGAAATCTTCTGACTCTTCTTCCTTTTGTAACACTTCCATTGTGTCTGCTTCAGCTTTAAATAAAATGAAGGGGTTTTTACTGGCTACCATGAAACTACCACAGAAATATTTGTCATGGGCATATCCAGCTCCTTAAAAATCATGCCTGAAAACATGGCTGAACTCCTCAAACTTGCCTGTGTTAATGAATAAACCAACTTCATTTTTAAATGAGAAAACCAAAAAAATCCACCAATAGATGATACCAAGGAGGCATAAGACTTCAGAGAGCTATCATGTTTCAGAGTGGTTCCACTGTTAAATCCCTGTTAGTGCCATCACTTGCCAGTCACATTGTCAAACCCTGAGCCCCAAACGTGGATCAGAGAATCAAGCAGAAAACAGTTTTAATTGGAAGAGACCTTCAAGATCGAGTCCAACCTTTTCCTAGCTCTATGAAAACCACTAAACCATGTCCTTCAACACAACATCTATCCTTCTCTTAAACACCTCCAAGGATGGTGATTCAGTCACCTCCCTGGGCAGCCTGTTCCAATGCTTGACAACCCTTTCAGTAAAGAAATTTTTCCTAGTACCAAACCTGAACCTCCCCTGGCACAACTTAAGGCCATTTCCCCTCGTCCTATTACTCCTCACTAGGGAGAATCAACCAACTCCCACCTCTCTACAACCACCTTTCAAGTAGTTGGATCTTCCCTCAATCTCCTCTTCTGTTGGCTAAACAGCGTCAGATCCCTCAGCTGTTCCTCATACGACATATGTTCAAAATCCTTTAACAGCTTGTTAGCCCACTTCTGTACCCTCTCCAGCACTTCAACGTCCCTCTTGTAGTGAGGGGCCCAAAACTGGACACAGTACTCCAGGAGTGGCCTCACTAAAGCCGAGTACAGGGAAATTATCACCTCCCTGCTCCTGCTGACAACATCATTCCTGATACAGGCCATGATGTTGTTGGCCTTCTTGGCCACCTGGGCACACTGTTGGGTCCTGTTCAGCCAACTGTCCATTAACACCCTCAGATCCCTCTCTGTCTGGCAGCTCTGCAGCCACTCCTCCCCAAGCCTGTAGCACTGCTAGGGGTTGTTGTGGCCGAAGTGCAGGACCCGATATTTGACCCTGTTGAAATTCATGGAATTGGCCTTGGCCCAATGATCCAGCCTATATAGATCCTTCTGCAGAGCCTTCCTACCCTCAAGCAGATCAACACTTCCACCCAGCTTGGTGTCATCTGCAAACTTACCAAGGGTGCCTTCTATCCCCTTGTCCAAATCATTGATAAAAATGTTAAACAGGAGTCGCCCCAGTACTGAGCCCTGGGGGACACCCCTCGTGACTGGCCGCCAATTGGATTTAGCTCCCTTGACCATGACTCTTTGGACTTGGCCATCTAACTAGCTTTTCACCCAGCAAAGCATATACCCATCTAAGAGTAGTCAGTTTCTCTAGGAGAATACTGTGGGCAACAGTGCCAAATGCCTTACTAAGGTCAAGGTAGACAACATCCACAGCCTTTCCTTCATCCAACCAGCGGGTCACCCAGTTATAGAAGGAGATCAGGTTTGTTAAAAAGGACTTGCCCTTCATAAACCCATGCTGACTGGGTCTGATCACCTGATTATCCTGCATGTGTTGCATAATGGAACACAAGATGATCTGCTCCATCAGCTTTCCTGGAACTGAAATCAAGCTAACAGGCCTGTAGTTTCTTGGATCATCCTTCCATCCTTTCTTATAGATGAGTGTTATATTGGCTGGGTTCCAGTGAGCTGGGACCTCCCCAGTCTGCCAGGACTGCTGATAAATGATGGACAGTGGTTTGGTGAAAACCCCTGCCAGCTTCTCAGTACTCTACGATGTACCCCACCTGGCCCCATAGATTTGTAGACATCAGTGTGGAGCAGCAGGTCCCTGATCATCTCCTCCTGGATTGTGGGGGGAAGTTTTGCTCCTGACCCTCATCTCTGGTGCTGGCTTCCCTCAATACAGGTGTTTCTGTTACTAAAGATCGAGGTAAAGAAGGCATTGAGCACCTCAGCCTTATCCTCACCCCTTGTCACTATATTTCCTCCTGGGTCTAGCAGGGGATGGAGGCTCTCCTTGGTCTTTCTTTTGTTATTAATATAGAAGCTTTTCTTGCTGTCCTTAACTTTCAAAGCCAGATTAAATTCTAGCTGGGTTTTAGACCTTCTAATTATTTCCCCGCATAACCTAACATTATCCTTGAACTCATTGTGAGTGGCTTGTCTCTTCTTCCAGAGGCCATAAACTCCTTTTCTCCTTGATTTTCAGCCAAATGTCCCTATTTAGCCAGGCCAGTCTTCTATGCTGCCGGCTCGTCTTAGGGCACATGGGGATGGCCTGCTCCTGTGCCTTTAAGATTACCTCCTTAAAGAGTGTCCAGCTTTCCTGGGCTCCCATACCCTTCAAAACTGACTCCCATGGGATGCTATCAAGTAACCTCTCAAACAAATCAAAGTCTCCCCTTTTAAAGTCCCAAGTGACAGTTTTGGTGTCTCCCCTCCTTACATTTCTAAGAATAGAGAATTTAATAATTTCATGGTGACTTCCCCAGACATCCTTGAACTGCTACATCCTCCACAAGACCTTCTCTGTACACAAAGAGGAGGACCAGCAGGGCACTTTCTCTGGTCGGTTCACTTACTAACTGTGTGAGGAAGTTATCCTCCACACATTCCAGAAACCTCCTTGATCATTCCCTCTCTGCTGTGTTGTATTCCCAGCATATAAACAGGAGGCTAAAGTCTCCCACAAGAACGACAAGTGACCACAAGATTTCTCTCAATTGCTTATGGAAATCTTCATCCACCTCACTGTTGTGATTGGGCGGTCTATAGCAGACTCCCACAGCAATATCAGCTTTATTGACCCTTAATCTAATCCAAACACCCAGCCAGCCCAGACCTTGGTGCCTCCAGGTACAATGAGAAACCATACAGCACAAACAAGGTTGTGTGTGGAGTTTCTCCTAACTGCACTGCAGGGACGAATTGCCAAGATCTGTTCCCATCTTTGGGAAGCACAAGTTTACAGGGCTGCCTGCAAGCTGAGACTGGTGCCTGCTGCATCCCAGGAACAGAGGTAGGGAGGAGCTCTTGTGCAATTGGGCTCTGACCTCACACAGTAAGTAGTAATTAACTACATAGACTTCCAGATGATGCAGAAACCCAAATAAAAGTGCACACCTTTTTTCTTCCAGTTTTGGGAAGCAACAAGCACTCAATTCACATGGATGGCATGCAGTTACGTGCTGTCTCCCACAGCAAAAGATGAGCACTCACAGCTGGGAGGTCATCCTGTTAGTTTCTGCTTCTCCATTGGGACCAGGGTCCCATGATATTGCAAGATAATAGGTGTTCCTCTTAGAACTACTAATTGCTCCTTATCAATAGCTATTGGTGCTGGATTTTTGATCGGGTTTGGTGGGGTTTTTTTCCCCTTCCTTTCCCACAGTGGGCTTCAGTGACCCCAAGTACTCAGCTAAGGGGTGCTGATGCCTCCCAGAAGAGTGGTGCTCACTTGGTCTCTGGATAGAAGTAGCAAGCTCCAAACATGCGAAAGACATGATATGAGTCAGTGCTTCCTGCTTTTTGGATTCTGGCACCTGATACCTTGTGGCTGAAACTGAGGTACATCAGTGCAGCAGGCCAGTTGCTTTGCTAGACTCTCTCTTCCCAAGTGATACAATAAAAGTCCATATAGGTACTGTTAATCTGATGGAATACTTGAAAAACACTGACCAAGTAAATATCTGTGTCTGTATAATTAATCATTTGCTCTGCAATGTGACAAGCAATGAATGGATTCACAATGGGCTTTCTTTAATACCGTTTCTGTCAGAGGCACCACAAATTTCACCATCATTGCAAAATATTCCTGCAATCCTGTCATATTGTATCACACAATTTATATTATTTTGAACATTAATATTGAAACAGTAGACTAGGTTCTGTCATTCTTCATCTAAAGGTACCAAAGATAATTATTAGAATATATGTACACAAAGATAAAATCTTATATTACACAACCCAGTTGATGGGCTTCCCGTAAATATTACACTGTTTCCTCTTTGTATATAGATAAAAGTACTTTTCAAACCATATTAGTTTTAGATGGTTAAAGAAGACAAAGGTAAAGTGACTATATCATACAGTCATTGGCAGAGTTGGAAATAGAGATCTGACTCTGTTTTATACTCGTTTGAGTTGATCACAGCTGCTTTGATCACCGTAATCCAAAGGTAGCATACACAGATTTTTTATATTTTAACTGGGGAAAGTGTCTCTGAACTATACCTTTTGTGTACCACTGAGAGAAGAGAAGCAGTCAAGGGAGATAAGCACCTAAATCTGTGCTTCCTTTTCAGGTAGTATCTGAGCTTCTTTTGCCATCTACCTCTCTAAAGACAAATATGCAAAAAAAAAAAAAAGGCAAAACTGCTACATTTCATAAGTCAGGTGTGTTCATCTCAGCTTCTTCAGTTTTGTGACTAGTTCAGCCTTGTTAATCACACTCATCCTCCCTCCAGTCATATATTGAAGCCACATATCATACTCTGGAATGCCTGAAGATGTAGACAAAGAGAGTTTGAAAACAGATGGACAAAATTCCTCTTAGACAAGTTTGGAAAGGTTGTATGTGCTGGTCAGATAGAGCTGAAGTCTTTAGTGACATTATCGGGTTATCTAAGGCACTGCTGGGTATATTTTAGGAATACTGAGGTCTAATTCTCTAAATTGCAATTATCTTTGCTTTCTTTGAGCATCCTTACATCTTTTCTCAGAAAACCCTTAAATAACAAGGAAATCATATACATGGATGTTAAATATTTTTCATATTTTTTCTGCTTTAGAAAAAACAACAAGCTTTGATATAAATCCTATGGACCTCAGCACTTCAAATTCCAGAAATATTTATATTAATATGTCTTGAAGTTATCACCACTGGAACAAATTTCCTCTATGGAAAAGCATGGAAGTTTGGGCTGGGAAAGACATAGAGTCCCTGCAAGCTGCTGCCGCTTTTGTCTTCATTATATCACCAGGCTCTTACACAAGATTTTGGTAGTTAAGGAATAATAAGCTTAGAACACCACACTGCTCCTAATCATACAAATACAAAACCTATTCTCTACATCAGTCTTTCCCAGGTATTTTTAATCAGTGATCATAGCAGTTTGGGGTGGAAGAGTAGGGTCAGTGATAACAACTGCCTATATCTGATCAGTTTCATATTACTAATTTTGACTTGGATCAGATTGGTGGAAAATGACCAAAGTTGTCAAACATAAGACATGAATTGCAGAAGTGAGTTGATTGAAAGGAACAAAAATCAAAATACAGTAATAAAGAGAAAGATAAGGGCAAGAACTAGCAGAAAGTTTAAGAAATGCTGCTAGGGTCATTTCTTCAGATGTTCAGAAGTGTCTGAGCAGGGTGCCATTTATGATGATATTTATTAGGACCAAAAGCTCTGGGTCGACATTGTAATGAAAGACCTAGATCAGAAACATGTATAGAGAAATAAAGTAATGAAAGTAGTTAAGAAAGAGAATCACGGAATCACAGAATCACAGAATTGTTGAGGCAGAAAAGACCTCTGAGATCATCAAGTCCAGCCTATGACCCAACACCACCACATCGGCCAGACCATGGCACTAAGTACCACATCCAGCCTCTCCTTAAACACCTCCACGGATGGTGACTCCACCACTTCCCTGAGCAGTGCATTCCAGTGCCTGATCACCCTCTCCGTGAAGATGTGTTTCCTGAGATCCAACCTGAACCATGAGGGCCATGCCCTCTCATCCTGTCACTAGTTGCCCAGGAGAAGAGCCTGACCCCCACCTGACTACAATCTGCTTCAAGCAGTTGTAGAGAGTGATAAGGTCCCCCCTGAGTCTCCTCCAGGCTAAACACCCCCAGCTTCCTCAGCTTCTCCTCACTGGACTTTCCCTCTAGTCCCTTCCCCAGCCTCGTTGCTCTCCTCTGGACCCGCTCCAGCACCTCAATGTCTTTCTTGCAGTGAGGGGCCCAGACCTGCACACAGGGCTCGAGGTGAGGCCTCACCAGGGCTGAGTACAGGGGCAGAATCACATCCCTGCTCCTGCTGGCCACACTGTTCCTGATAAAAGCCACCTGGGCACACTGCTGGCTCATGTTCAGCCGGTTGTCAACCAGCACTCCCAGGTCCCTCTCTGCCGGGCCACTCTCCAGCCACTCCTCCCCCAGTCTGTAGCGCTGCAGGGCGTTGTTGTGGCCAAAGTGTAGGACCCTGCACTTAGTCTTATTGAACTTCATACTGTTAAAAGCAGTGGAAACACATAATTTGACCCTTATTGTTACTGTCTAGATTACAGAGAAAGAATAAAAACAAATTTAAAAAAAAAGAAACTGAAAAAAAGCCAAGGATATGCAGGACTGAATAACAGGTGTCCTTTTGTGTTTGAGCAAGAGAGGGACATCAGCCAGAGCCACAAGTGTAGCCAATGTGTTTCAAGTACAGACTAGACATCAAATATACAGGATTTAGAATGCACCAGCTGACAGTGTTGCAGATTTTTTCCCCACATTTTCAATTAGCTCTGTCTGAACTGTGGGATTAAAATTTGACAGTAGTCTACATCTTTTGAATCGCACCATGTTTTTTTTTTGCTTTACACTGATTGCAATTCTGTCTGTGTCAAAGCAGAATTTGTTAACTGTCTTTGATATTTGTTCTCTTTTTCTTCCAAGAACAGCAGGCTGGTCGTAGTCAGTTGCAAATATACAACGGCTGGTTGGTTGCGTTACATCTGTAGCTATGAGAAGTATAAATAAGCTTTGTTCTTCGAAGGATGAATTTACTTATGCTTCTGGTCTTGCCAAGAAGTATATTCTTTATGATGAGTCGTTAATAGGGAATGTATTCCTTCCTTTGCAGAAATCAAGGATTCTCCCCAGGCTAGGGAAGATACTTCCCCCTGTTAAGCTGAGAAGATTCAAACAGCCTGGCGGACCAGCCAGTGACATACAACTCCTTGTCTATGGGATATACTGAAGTAGCATTACCAGTACTGAAGGATGTGTTCTTTTGAGATTAAGGACTTACTTAAAAGAAGAATATCGTATCTTCCTTCAGTGGGAAAAAATAAAAATAAAAAATGCAGATCTTATATGTTTAAGCTACACATTTTGCGTCCCTCTTCCAAACTGAACTTGCACAGCTGTGTCAGCTAAATCAAAAATCTACATTTCATTCCATACCAGAAGACATCGAAAATGTGTTACTACTCACCTTAAAAGACAAGTTTGCATACAATATCTTGAAAACTGTTTGACAAAAGAAGGTCGAATGTGACATATATTTGACATCCTAAAACCTCAAACTAGTAAAACTTTGAGGTCAAGCAAAGGTAAAATCAGAACAACCCTCTTGAGATTTTTATTGTGTATGATAGGACCACAAATAAACTTTAAGTCCCCCAGTTTCTAACATGTCTGAACTTGACTGAAAGCTAAAGAGAAAGCTTATCTATTGATTTTCACATGTAAGCTAAATGGTAAAATAACCTTGACTCATTAAAGATGTCAGTGCTGTAGATGATTTGGATATCTTTGTCATTTGAAAATAACATAAGGATAATTTACTCAAGTTGAATTATTCTTAAGTAATTTGCAGTGCTGCGAGGCTTCAGATTTTTCACCTTCACGATTACCCAGAATACTTTAGCATTAATCACAATATTCAACAGTGGAAAGAAATGCTAGTCTATTTATTGAATCTGTATGAAGAGAAATATTTCTTTTTACACTTACAAGTTTTACAATGGGTTGCTTATTGAGATTTTGTCAGTGTGTGCCCAAAAAAAAATTGTTATAAATAGGAATATATGATTCAAAATTGCAAATTATTTTGAAAATAATAGGTCTGTTGTAAAGTATCCAGAATGCCTTATGAAAGAATGTCAGTGCTTGCGCATCTGTAGTATAAATATTACCTAGCTAGCCTGTCACATCTAGTCTGTGAGGAGACCAAGATTTTATTTCTAATTGGTTTTTTTATTACTATCAAATAAAAAAGCTCCGTTCATAAAAAATTATTAGGGCTGTTTCACCAGAAATCCTGTGGTCTGGGAATGCGCCTTTTGCTAGGTAAAGTTGCCATCTCTTTCCTTACTGAGAAAGAATTAATCTTTCTCCACATTTGGCAGAATTATTTTAGCTATGCCTCTTGATCTGTTCAGCTTCTAAAAGGATTCAAGAATCAGCCAATAATAAAAAAAATATTGCTCAGACTTCACGAGATAATGAAACAGTAGGTTTCATGCTAAGGAAAGCTCTCTTATAGGAAAAAAATATGTGTTCACACACACATTAGGTATGACCCTGGTATTCATACTCTACGTAATTAAACTTTTGGGGCAATTTATAATTTTCAAAGGATAAAAACAGGTGTTTTAGGAATAGCTTTAGGAATAGACTTTAGGAATAGCTTATTTGTGATACCGAGAGTGGGTGGACTTGCGTAAGAGGAGCTTTGACATTCCAAACACAGCTTGATGTTTGTGCAATATTATGTTTATATCTGGAGTATTTGTGATTTCTGCATGCAGAATTTGAAGATTTATACAACACTGGAAGGAATTGGATGGGCAAAATGGAACGGTCCTTCCAAGATTCTCTATCTAAATAAGGCTTTCTAGCTTGTTTAGAGGCACTCCTTGTTATGCCACACATGAGATGACATTTTGAAGCGGTATGTCAAAACTACAGCCAAGAAACCTGAATGTTTCAAAATCAGACTGCTGATAGCTTGTATGCAGATGCTTCACAGTATTTTCAGATTTTCTCTTGTATATCTGAATTGCTGTCAGACTTCAAAACAACCAAATGTAAACTAATTACTCTTGGTTCTAACATCCCCAAAAAGGTCTGCGAGCAGGCTTTGGTTAAGAAAAGCAGGAGTGCTTGGGAAAGGAGGCAAAGCAGCAAGGAACCTGGCTGAATGTTTTTTAGGGTTCTAAAGGGAGGAAAGATATTTGCATTTCCAGGTACATACCTGATAAAACAGCTTGGCTTAGAAAGCCTTTGGGTGAAACTGAAAGAACATGTTAGGTGGAATTTGTGGTGTTCCTGCCAGTGCTTGAGTTATGGGGAACATTTCAAATCTAGAAATGAAATTTTGTTGCAACTTGTGATGATTCTAATCTGTGCTTATAGAGCTTTGTCCAGAGCTATTTTCCTGCGCTTGAATTGGATCTCTTCTAGGAACAATTCTCTGTTAAGTTAGCATTTTGCTGAGGAACGCTCGATGGAAGTTTTAAGATTCTCCATACACAAAAGGGAGTACTTGGTGCGGAATCCAGCATTAGTCTGAATCAGTTAAGAGCTCTGCAGGGTTTTTTTTGCCCCTCCTGAGAATCACACCATGCACAGTCTACAAAAGAATCAACTTGTCTGAAAGAAAAACAATGAAAATAGCTTTATTTGGTAAAAATGAAAAACTTCAAGGCTTGTTTTCTCATGAATTTCTACTGAAGAAAAACATAAGGTAATGTCTGTGACCAGAGATAGGAGAAAAGTTGACTGAGTATTGACAGACACCACAAAAACTGGGTTAAAAGCTTGATGTTTTGAGAAGGTATATTGTTCTTAGAACAAACATTATTGCAGAATGATACAAACTACACTAGGGAAATCAGCTAGAAGGGCGAGCACTCTCTGAATATGTGGCAGCTTTGAAGAAGTTGGCAGGAGTGTATCTTTTTGGGACAGTCATAGATCAGGCATTGTGGGATAGAAATGTTTATGACATGTGAAATTGTCGTCTGTGAAAGCTTGCAACCTGCACACAGACACCCATACACACAGAAATACTTTATCGTTTGGAGGTTAGAAAAGAACAGTCATACCAACCTTTGTTGTAACAGTAGGGATTATATTTTTGAAATGGTAAAAAAAATACATGGCAATTTTGAAAGAAAGCTTTTTCTTCTTTTAAATATCCATCTGAAGAAAGTGAGGGAGCAGCCCCTGAGTCAAACTGTAGTTGGCAAAGACATATTTATACGTTAAAACATTGTTATGAGATGCAAGTTTGCTGCAAAAATCCGCCTTCAGCAGAGACAGTTATGAAGCTGTCTGTCTTCTTTACTCTGGATATATCCTTCCTGGGAAGATAAGCACGGTAAAAAAAAGTGAGGAGCAGAGAGCATAATGTGAGGTGAGTGGACACCAGGGTGATGGGTAAGAAGAAAGACACTTCTAGTAGAATAAGAATTTAAAAGAATGAATGAATATTTGAATATTAAACTGATTTTAAGTCATTAATTAAATATAAATGTTTAGCTTAATTTAAAACTAACATGTTCACCTACAAGAAGAAGTTGTTTAGTCAGAGTCCACAAAATTTTCCTTTCGATTTCAAGTAAAAGGCTTCCAAAACCTGAGACCCATGCTAATATAAAACATACATGTCCAGAAAAATATCTCGGTGTCCCTGAATATTTATTATTGAGAGAAGATAATAATGCATAAGAAAGCATTGGTAATGAAAATATTCTGCAGGTAGTGATGAACTTTTCCAACCAACTGACTTATTACTAGAAGATATAATGGTTAAAAAGCTTGAGCTCTATAGAGTTAACAAGCCACACAAATTTGTCTTATAGACAGATCACAGAAATTAGTTGTTTATGTTGAGATAAAAGGAAGGGGTTTTTTTCAGTCAGACTCTGAGTTTCAAATCTTGGGCCAATGTTAGCCAACCTCTTTATCAAGAATGTAGATGCCAATATCACATCTCTCCAGACTGCAGATGACACAAAGGTGGGTGGGGTAGTAAATGGTAATGACATCCCCCTTTTACAGAGTGATTTGAATAGCTTGTCAAAATGCGTACTGGTTTGCATTTTTTAATACAACAAAATAAAACGTATCAAAGAATGAAAAAAAATAATTCTGGTTAGAGGATTGGATAATAATGGGCAGCAGTAATTCAGCACTGAAACATAATACTGAGTAAGCCAGAGAAAACTGTTGATACTGAGCTCTTTCTGCCTCCATGGCTCGCACGACCCATTGGCATGAAAATAAAGCCAAGACTCGTTTTTACCTTGTACATAGCATGGGAAAACTCTGACAATGTATCTACCTGTACTTCAGGAAGGGCATAGAAAATAGTAGACAGATATATGAAAAGAATACAAAGAGAGATTTGGGGGAAGAAAGAGGAAGAAGGTGCTGTGTGACGTAAGGGTTGAGGCTTCTCAGTTACTTATTTGTAAAATATATTGAGTGGAGTGTTAATATCTTGGAATAAATCCAAATCATTATTACAATTAAACATCAAAATACATTGAAGATTTACCATATAAGTCCTGGAGGCAAGATTGTACACCCTTTTCAGAAACATACACAGTTCCAACCTGTGAGTAAAGTTCAATGACTCTATGGCTAATGTCTGTCTGTGATGGTCCATCGTGGTTCCAGATTTTGTGGTTCCAGATTAGGTGCTATTAAGTAACTGACTCCACAATGAAATGGCAATTTTAACCAATCCTACCCCTGGCTTTCAGCAAGCCACTGGTAGGGGTCAGGAGTTTTCACACTCTCCAAAGGCACAGCCGAGTTGTTGCTTTCTTCTTACCACATCTCCTGATTCTCCAATAGCCTCTTTCAGGAATTTCTGACTAAGCATTAGGTTTCTTTTCACAAGTCTGGCTAATTAAGCTTACAGACAGAGCTCCCCGTGTAAATCCTAATTCATCAGTCTCAGTGCAGAATCCTCAGGCTTTCCAGGCCCATATTTCTCATGTAGCTGCTGGCTTCCCGCACTCCATGCAATTTTGCTTTATATGTAATGTTAGATCCCTAGGCTCAGGGCAGGATTTCTTGTGTAACAATTTGGATTACAGACTGCATAAACTATTCTTTTTGTGAGAGGGGTGTTTTCTGTCAAAATTGTGTCCCTTTTCATCCTTATCCTATTTCTCTGCTTCCCTACCTTCCCGCCTGCTTTCAGCTGCTGCCTCAGAAAATGGATATCCTGAAATCTCACAGCAGTTCTACCTGTGCTTCGAGAAAAATACGGGTTGATAGACTGCAGTAAAATGTCGTGATATCTTCACTATACCGTGGAGTTGATCTCAAGAGATTTCAGCCATAATGCACGAGGTAACTGAAAATGTCCTGGGTTGTGGTGCAGAACTGTTGTCATAATGCTAGTCAGAATTTAGGGGTTAATATTGCGGGGAGGGGAGACAGTGTATTAGTGTTTGATTTTTGTCTTGAAACTTTTTTGATATTAACATATGTGTCAGCTGTATTATTCTGTCTCAGATAAATACACACATCTTATCACTCTGATGGTGATTGTGTAAGGGTGTGAAATACACGAATACATTCATATATGAATACATTGTGCAGAAAATTATCATTTCTTGTATTCGGAGGAAGATTGTATTCGGGGAAGAAAAACGTTCCCACCTGATGTATCTCTGGTTTTCCCTTCTGCAAACCTTCATGTTTGTCTGACTTTACTTGCTGGAAGAGGGGTTGATAACTTGTCAGTGCTTCCTTGTGAATCAAAATGATAATACTCATATCTTTTGAAAAATCACTTTTTTCCAAATAAATTACAAGCTACACGGTAGAATGTAACTTTTAATTTGATGACAAAACAAGCTCAAATACAGTATTTTGGAGGGGTTTTATTACATATTGTTGCTTTATGTTTCATCACATGGTTAGTGCTCAGCTATACCTGAGCAATTTAGGTACCCTGACTTTGTTTCTATTTCTGCTTTACTTTCCACTAAAATATCAAATGTTTTAAAAAAATAATTTGAAGGAAAAATACTATTTGTTATAGCAATATGTTTCATCATCGTATAGGATGTCCTCTGTATTATTCTCTCCATTCAGGGTGCTGCTGCAATTAATGCAATCATTTTGTAACCTGGCCTTTCATAGCAATAACACCGGTCTTTATGTAGCCTGTCTCCTATTTTCTATTGTATGAAACTTTTCACTGTGTGTCTCAGCATGGTTTCAAAAATGCATCTGTCTTATTCTTTATTTTATCACACAACCTTGAAATAAGAAGTTAATTTCTATCACAAACTTGACCTTTAATGCTGTTGAGCCTTATCTTTTCTCATACTTTTTCTGCAGCCTTCAAAGATACAAAAGGCATCTAAAACCCATACAGAGCGTTAAATCCTAAATATTTTCTAAGCAGCTATGATCTACTTGCCACATTAGAGTTGTAAATTAAGGTCTCATGTGTTGCAGAAACCAGCCTTCCATATCACAGTTTTTTCCCCTGAATGAGGCAAGAGTCAGTCAGTAAATATATGTGGTCAACCTCAGATTTGCCTCACTGGGAGTTCACATGTATTTTTAACTGCCTTCAATTGTTAATGTATTCCTCAAATGAGATGCATCACCTTGAAGAATGACTTTTTGCCCTCTGGGAATACGCCAAACAAGTATTTCATTCACTATGATAATCAGTTCTACCTCCAGCAACATATGAAACCCAAATTTAATAGGCACTAGTGATTAGGTTTTAAGACACAGAGTCATCACTGTCCACTGTAACAACAATAATAATAATATGGAAAAAAAACAGGAGGAAAAAAATGCACTATATTTGCTCTCGGGAATCACTAATAAAAGTCTAGTAAACATCAACATTTTGGGAACATGCTTAATAAATGTTATGTGTCTTGTCATTAAATAAAAAAAATTACAGTAGCATTTTTTTAATTAATTTAGCAATTTTCTTGAATGTTAAAAAAGCTACTGCTCTAGTTTTCCTACATGACTTAGTTGTATAACCCTCGAAGACAAAAATAAAAAAAAAAGGGAGGGGGGAACTGCATATCATATTTTTTAAAAGCTTATAATTATAAAATTTATAATGAAAGAAAGAGAATGTGGGAGAGAAAATTGAGCTCCCTGCACTGTTTTCTGTGTTAAAATTACCTGAGATCTTTCTGAATTTAAACTTTTACAGAAAGCAAAAAAAAAAAATATAGTTATATGACATTATGGAAAATAAAAAATCAGCCTTTAAATCAGCAGCTTAGGTTGTGGACAGTAAATGATACAGTGGTTCCACTTTCTTGGAACTGAGAAGCAGAAGAAAATGAAGAAAGATGCCAGTGACAGGGTGAGGATGATGGGAGCAGGCTAGCATTATGAATGATATGTTAAGTGATTGGCTCGGATGGAATCATGGGATTGCTGCCTTTTGCAGATGCTGATTTTCATCTATATTGTTTGCCTCTTTCTCAAAAAGGCCTAACATATGCAGAATGTGTGTGCATGCGCATGAGCAATATAGACAAATACAGATATGTATTTATAAGATACGTTATATACTCTTATATGTTCAGAAGCTACCTTATCCCCTTTAATGTCCTTACACCTGATCCATTTAGCTAATCAGAATAGCTTACTGCAGCATAAACCAATAAACTGTGTTTTACATGAATTAACATCCTCCTGCTTTTCTTATTCAGAGAAGTATAAAATTTCTTTTTTCATCTGTCTACTGCACTGAAAGGAAAAATTGTTTTGGTTTGGTGTTGGGTTTTTTTTTAGTAATTACTAATTCTGAAAGGTATCTTCTGATCTACTAAACTGCACAAATAGGAGAAATAGTATTTCTACTTAATAACAACGCGTTGTCTAATAGGAAGACATACTGAGGTCCTGTTACATTTTCTTTGATGTGCTTTAAGCTGCATACCGTGCATTCTCTGCTTTCAAACTATCAGGCATTACCGGGTTCATTTAGTCTGCCTGCTTCTTTGTGTGGACAAACAGAAAGATAAAATGATGCTTAACACTGATGAGATATATCAGAAACACATGCATGCAATTAAATGTAATACTAATTTTGAAGGGTTGTTTTACTAAGATTACCCTCAGCAGCATTTTTTTGCATCATAAACAATCTCTAACTCCAAGCTTCAGAGATGAACATTAACTCCTTAGTGCCTTGCTCATTTATTTTCAGCCTGGCCTCATGCTCTCTGAATATTCTGGCTTTGTATTTGCAACAGATTGAAATTTAAAGGGTGTATGGGTGGGTCATATATTAGTGTATAAAATAACAACTTGAACTTTTTCTGTAAGATTATAATGTAAAAAAAAAAGTCAAATCTCCCTCATTTTTTAAATATACCGCTATTTTTTGCTGTGCATTTTAGGTGCCAATTTCATTTGTTGCAAAAGCATCTGCCATCTAAGGACATGTGCACAAAGGCATGTAGGTATCTAAGCACTAATAAGCATGGGCTGGCTTTCACCTGAATAACTTGCTAGAGAATATTCATTAGATGAATACTTACGACAGCCATGATAATATTTAGGCTACTGTTTCTTTGTGGTAGTTAAGTTTCTGGCAAAATATCTGCCAGATACCCCTTCAGTTTAAAGTTTCTTAGCCAAAAACTTTATATCGGGTCAGTAGCATTTACGTAACTAATTTCTTGCAGTAATCTTATTGCTTGTGGGGAAAAATAATGAATTCCTTTTTTTCAGAGCAATAAATATTGATAATTAAACTAATGAAGTATTATTATTTTTTCCAGGCTGGACATAGAATTGACCCAGGTGCTCATTATTAAAACTTTTTAATATATTTTTACAAAATGAGAAAATGAACATCAGTGAACCAATATAATTAGCATGCCTTCTAAATAGATGATATAGTTATATACTTGTTAGTATTAGGAGATCCTACAAATTTCATTTATCAAGATACAGCCCAGCAGGCATTTTCTAGTGAAAAGGGCGCCTGTGAATCCCCAGTATACCACTCAGATCACCCCCTGAGGGGAAACGCAACTTGCATTCAAATCAAACGTTTTCCTATCAAATGCTGTACTAATGGCTTTCCTATGAGACCCAAGCCTGTCAGTCACCTACTACCTATTTAGACATGTTAAAACAGAATTCGTTGTTTATTTGTATTTCATTGAAGTGAGTCTGTTTTCTCATATTGAATTTGTATCCAAACCCCAGGTTGTCAATACTACTTAGTTAGATCTGCTGTTTGTTGTGTTTTTCTCTGCATGCGATCCAGGGGAAAAAATAGTGTCACTCATGCCAGTTTCAACCCGCCTATAAATCCTTTAGCAGTGTATTAACTAATTTTATAAAGTAACTAACATATAGGTTGAGGGCTCTAGCTAACAGCTCTCACATTCAAAAGCTGTTTTGTCAGATTCAGCGATGTGTTTGCTATGCTAACGTGTGCCTAGAAAGAAGATAGAAAAATGACCAGTTTAAGGAAAAAAAAAACAAAAACGTGAGCTATTGTTTTTAATATTTCTCCTAAAATACAGTAAGTTTAATTATCTCAGTTAAATACAGTTCAACTAGTCAGTAGACATACGTGACTGCCGTGACTTTTGTGAAAATAATTTAAATTAATTCTTTTAGCAACCTCTAAGTTAGTTTACTTGTGCTTAAGCCTAAATCTGTGCATTAAACATTCCTTAAAAACAAGAACTAAGTGTTATGTTTGATATGCACTTCAAAAGCCTAAAAGGCCAAAGAAAGCCCTTCCTTAATTATTGAAGAAGTGTCTGTAAAGGAAACATGAGCAAATAGCATTCATGCTTTCATCCCCAGTAACCTTTTATTGTCCTTTTCTTCAGATGGCCAAGTCAGTATATTTAATAAAGGGAGCAGCAACCATCAAAGAAGGCAGGGGTCTAATAAATGGTCCTGATTAAAGGCCCTGACAGGGTATGAACTTTGCATAAATTTTCCTACGGTGTCAGGCTAGGATCCTGATTGAAAACCCATTAACATAATCACACATTTAGAGGAAATGCTGTAATGTATCAAAAACATTTCCCTTAGTGTAATAATTTTAAGGACATTAAAATGCAAATGATAATAAGGAGCTGTGTTTTAGTGATGTTCTGAAAGCCTGATTATTCAAATATTTAGTATGAAATATGGAAGCTCCTTTAACTAATGCATCTACATGATTTCAAAGATTTAATCTATATTTGTACTTGAAAGACTTTTATACCACTACTGAATATTTCCTGTTAATTTTAGTCTTGCAAAATCCAGCAAGAAATTTCGTTTAAATTATAGTGGTAAGTGCTAAGACCTTTTAGCCGGTTTAAAAAAAAATAAAAATCCACTGAAACCAGAACACCAGTTATGTTCTTTCATTAAGTACTGAATCGTAGAAGTCCATGTTTTGGTATTGTTTAGATTATAAAAATAGTCTGTGGAATTCAAATCATCCTTTTCTCTCTTTCTATTAAAATATATGCTTAAAACAGATTGGCCATTGAATCACAGCAGTGATATTCTTTAATGCTAATTTTTAACAATAGAAGAAACACTATCCTCCCACACACAAATAGCCATAATTATGTAAAGAATGACTGCTTCAGACTGATGACTTTCAATATGCTTGAGTCTAGCATACTGGTATAAGAGGCCAGAAAGGTCAACAGTAATTCATAACTGCTATAAAATTGTGTAGCATCCTAGGGCTTCTGGAGGATGCTGACATTATCATGCTTCTTCTGCTGGTTTGTATATGTAAATTTGTGATAGGAAGTGCACTGCTTTGCCGTATCGCATGCAGAGCATCAATCAGGCGGTAGAATACATCAGAGTATTTTCATTATGCCTAGTTATTTACTGCATCAGAAGAAATTACCCTGGCAAGCCAAGCGGCCTTCTCTGGATAGCATGATATGACCAACCAGGTTTCAGCTCAGGAGTCTTGTAAACATTACAGGATTAATCTCACAATCACAATCATCAATCTTTCCTAGTCCTGCCTGGGTGCAACTGCGGAGATTGGTAACCAGGCAATGTAGATTTAAATTTAACCCTGAACATCAAGAGCTATATGTCAGATCCGTGCACCATATTACGAACACCTATATTTTTACTCCAGCTTCAGTACAAAATGATGAAAACATAAAATTTTTGCACTTCAAATTCATGCCTAATTTTTTATTCCCATTTCTGATGCATTACAGGGAAACGAAGAATATTCTGAAAAGGATACATTTCATACTACCAGACTCTAATGTTAAAATGATGCACTGTGATGCCGAGATCTAATGTATGTATTAGAGACAACTGACACTACAGTAAAATGTGGAGTAGTAATTCAGGTTCAGGACCAGACTTGGGCAACTTGGCACTAAGCCATTAGAGGTTAGGGCACTGTAGGGGTAATGTACTTAGCCTCTAACAAATGGAGCATTAAATTCATCCCGCTGACTCATAGGTGGCACTGGTACCAGTTTCTGAAACAGCTGCTTGCTTGCCCTCTTGCCAAAGGAGGAAAGAAAAGGTTTCTGGCACACCTAGCTGTTGTGTGCAAAAATGAGACACTAGGAAATGAGAGCAGCCTATATGAATGTTTCATCGTTCTGTGTTTAACTATGTACAGTATATAACCTAGACTACTGAGATAATGCAAAAGATAACATGTATTCTTTTTTTCTTATTTTTTCAAAGGCAGGTGAAAATAGCAGTGATAGTGATCGTTTTTCAGTAGTCAAAAAAACAATAAATATATAATGAATAGGTCACGTATAGAGACTGCATGGCAGCTTAATTTGAACTCCGATCTTTATTTTCACTCCTGTCCAAACCACTTTTTTGCATCCTAAACATTTTTCTCATTTTCTATCTCTCTGTTTCTCTCTCTCCCTCTGACTTCCTCTCTCTTTCTCTTTCATATATATAGCTGCTCTATTTTATAGGATGCCTATAGAAATTATTAAAGAGCTTGGGCTTACTTTTATGCTTTACAGGAATACCAATTTCCATGGTTTTCTGCCTTTCTCTTTATTTAATCAGAACTGCAGGCACTTTACGGCTATATATGAATGCATTCCCTCTGTAATAGGTCCCTGTTTAGCAAGAGAGCTAGCCTTTGCCTACTAAATAATCCTTGTATAATATGCAGTGATCATTTGGTCTTCAGAAAATGATGAAAACCTTGCAACACAGTGCTTAGCTTATACTCACATTTGCACTGATTTCAGAGATCCTTCCTGATTTATGCCAGCTGAATTTCTCTTTCCTTCTAGAGATGTGGTGCCTGAACAGTTAAATGCAGAGAAGACCGGTGTATTGCAGTGCTTACTCCATTATTTCTTTCCATGATCCTCCTCCCTCAAATTGATTTTTTATCTTTTTTGGCCATTTTTAAATAACTAATAGTCTGATATACTTTTGTGACTATATCTAGTCACATGCTGTTCTCTTCATAGGCCCAGTTAAACCCACAATACGTAAGTCTTGCAGTGCAGATAAGACAAATGTGTACCACCTCACACCATTTCACAGATCATCTTGGTGCATGTGGGGTTGTGAGGGTGGGAAGCTTACCTGCTTGCAAAAAGGGATCACAAAGCTCTTTAGGAGGTAAAAAAAACGTATTTATACAACGAGCCAGCAATATAACTCCTGGTTGTTTGTTGCTTGTTATCAGATTGAGATTAGGTGTTTCTTTGACCACAGGCTCATAGAAGATGAGGATAGTTTAAAAAACCTAGCCTGGGCTAGGCCCTTTGTGCAGGATACAGCTCCTGTCTCTTGTGCCTAGAAAACCTGGACAGATGCAGTGCAATCCTACAGGCTCAACTGTGGCATGGAGAAGTGACCTCCTATCCCACTGGTGCATTTTTAGGTTGGCTGTACTGGAGTTGGTGTTGCAAGCACATGGCTCTGTATGCACACATGAAAACCCAAGACTCCTGACTTCAAGCAGCTATGAAGTTTACAGACTTCGACCACAGTTTATACATAATGAAATAGTGGTGTCTTTGCCCTCCTTGAAAAGACTGTGTAAAGCAAAAAAACTCTATTCTCTCTTCCATCTTTCCAGAATTCCATTATAAGAAGAGATTAATCTTCTTGTTCAGTGCTAGAAGACAGCAATTATTATTTTTTTCTGCTTTTAATGTTAACTAATGACATGGAATGAGAAGCTGTCTTATTGTAAACTACCACAGAAAGAAAGGCAGGCTGAAAAGTCAGCCTTTCCTAGGGGTGAATCCACAGTATGACATAAGGCAGATCACTAGACTCTAAACTTGAAGGAAGCTTGCCCTGGAGAGTGTTGCAATACGCACCAGCTTATTAATTTAGGGACCTATTAGTGACAGGCCACAAACCCACTCATAAATTTATAAAGAGCAAAGGACTGAGCAGAACTGCTCAATTCCAGAAATTGCTTGTGTGTTTAGTGAATTATGAAATATAAATTTCAAAGCTCTTGTACTGGACACACCTAGGAAATTCTGAGCTGGTAATGTTTTATGGGCCAGGCAGATTTTTCTAAGCCTCTAAATGACATTGTAATGTGTGACATCTTATGAGGTCCAGAAGCTCTAGAAGAGACAACAGAAGTATTCCCTCTGACATGAGATTATACAATTCCAAGTAGGCTAGCTGCTGTGGTGAGGAGGACAGCATGCAAGAATTAAGGAAGCATCCCACAACTGGAAGGACTCTTAGGTAGAGAGGAGACACCATGAGCAAAGTATATTTTCATGTCTCCCAGTCTCGCCATTGCCATTAATAGTGGCAGAACCACTAGAGCACTTGGTGAAAGCTTATTAGATGTGGTTGCAGGAGTTACTATTCTACCTGCAACAACAGCAATGTCAGAGAGAACTCTTCAAAGCTGAATGGTTTGGCTGCTGACGACACTACCTGCACAATGTCCCATTAGAAAGGATGTATGAGATCACTTCAACAATTCACAATTTTGCAAGGCTTAAATTCTGCTTGTCTGTACAAGAAGTTAGTATGCAGTAAACAAGAGTGTGAATTAAGAGAACACTAACTACAGCACCTCACAGGACTAGTTTTTTTATATATATATGCTGTTTAGATAATAAATTCTTTAAGGAAAGTACTTTGTCTTCATTCCTGTTTAAACAAGTACCTTTTCGCATGGATATTCCCAGTATGTATTGTTTGGTGCTACTCACTCCGCTTTCTTCTAAAGGCTGTCCCTGTACAGCATAGCCAGAATGTTATAAATTCACATTAATGCTTACTAGTATCTGTCTTCTCTATCTAGACAACCCCAGCCAAATGGTGGCAGAGCCTAAAGCAGGACCTGAAAGACATTCCTTTATACACAAGCCCAAGGTTATCTTCCCAGCAATCACCTCAGCTAATCCCAAACTCAGTAGAGTTAGCATGATACTGTGGGAGCGCTGATTCTTAAAGAGCAATCAAAAGCAAGAAAAATACTAAAAAAGTACAGGGGCATCAGTCTTGCTGGTTATTGATGAAATCTAGGACTCACTACTCTATGTTTCAGCAACAGCATCCTGTACTCTTTGAAAGCCTCCATAAAATTATATTCTTAGAGTTGCTGCTCTGAACTCTTCTAACAGTTTGGATTTGTCTTATTCCTTGCATCAAACACGATCCAATGCTAACCTTCTTTCACCTCCTCAGGGTAAATTTAGGATGTTCCAGAAATCTGACCTAGGCTGTTATATAGTACCTATCACTATACTATGTATGAGTTCAGCATCTCCCAAGACCAGGTGATTTGTTTGTATGCCACTTAGGTTATAAGGTCTTAGAGGAAAATAGTCTGCCTACCTTCCTGCCTTGATAGCTTAGCCTACTATTTGCACTATATAAACAACTTGTAATAGTATTTGGATGAATTTCCAAAAATATTTATCCATTTTACCTGTTCTCAACTTTACAATATTGGACCCACTTAACGTGTCGATATTAGTTACATTTTGGGGCTGTCCAGCTGTAGGAAAAAATGAAGACCTTCACCACGTTGGCCAGAAGCTAGAAGTGTGTATGTGTTCTGCTTCACATAAATCTGTCAGCAGTCTTGCATCTAATGCCAGAAAGTAGATGGAGCACCCCACCCCACTAACAACCAGGTTGGTGGTAATGACAGACTAGCAAATATTTTATGATTCCACTGGAGCCTCATCCCTGAACCTCTGTGTTTGTGAAACTCAGATGTAGAGTAGCATGGAGAAAGCCACATCCCTTGATGGGACAGAAAGTGCCTGCTAGTTTGTGTAGAGATTCCACCACAGCATATTTTAATGACCACTTCAGACTAGTGACTGCTGCTTATGCACTGATGAATGTGTCCATGCTTAGTAGTTCTGACAGAGCTGCGATGAGCTAGAATAAAACTACAAAGACCAGCTGGAAACCAGACAGTCAACAAGTCCGCCATACTGTTATAATGCAACAGAATTAATATTTTCCATGTCCTCACTCTCAAAAATTCTTTACTTTGGACATAAGTAGTTTAGAGTAATAAAAGCTCAAACTGAGGAAACACTGATCCTGATGAAAAATTGGCTATTTTGGATCCTGATGCATCTTCCCTTTTTGTCTAAACACCAGAACTTTGTTTCTGTGTGCTTGGAAAATACATTAGCGTGAAAAATTCAAAATGATATAAAATAATTTTGATTCGTAGTCATTATTTATGCTGGCATGTAGAACTAGGAATGTGCATTTATTTTGATCTGTATTTTCCTCTAAACATTAAAAAAACACCAAAATAAGCTTCAACTGCAGGAGCAAATAGGAACAGTATATTCTTAAAACCAGGCCAAACGTGAATCCTGTGATCAGGTAGTTACCTAGCTATGCTCACAACATACATGACTTAATGCTGTAACAAAAGGCATTTAAACACAATAAAATTAAGATTCTAACTCCCGTTAGCTGTTATTCTGTTTTCTTTTCCTCATTCTTCTTCCACTTCTTTCCTTAGTCACTTTAAAACATTTCGTTAATTGACTTTCAGTAGCCAAAATAGGAGTTGAGTGTATGGGTGTATTGGTACACAAATAAGCAATGCTCTGTTTTCCTTGCAGTTCTATAAGTTTTTATCTCCATCCCAACTCATCTCTCTTTCCTTGTTTTTTCCTTCTCAGCATATCATACAAGGACCTTCAGATTTTAAGCTTCTTGGGCAGAAATGGCCCTAAGTCCCACACTCAAAAGAAAACTATCTTTGTTCAAAAAATTCTTCACATAGCTATTCTTGAACTTAACAGGTTTTGAAGGCATATACTTTGTTTTTCATTTTTTTTTATTCCCACTTTACTTCTCTTGACTTTTCTTCGCTCCTTGTCGCTCCTCCTGAAGCTGCACCATTATGGGAAGACTTGTATTTACATTGCATTTTAAAATATGTTAAATTTTCCTCCCAAAGTAAGGAACTTAATACAAGAAACACTTTTTGAGCATTTGAACATGGGTTCCATACACTTTAGCATTTTCAATAAGCACAGTTGCATAGTGGGTCTTGGATAGAAGCCAGTATCTAAAATGTTAAGGTTTTAAATATAAGGACCAGGAAGTTGATTTGTATCTGGATAACAAATGCAGAAATCCATTAGAGTGTGCAGATTTCCATTATGATCTCTTGGCAGGTTTTCCTGCTTAAGAGGTGGGCTGTTGAGTGTTGCACAAGATGAAACTTCTGTGAAGCCCTTAGCCCTAGTTAGGAACATGGAGATGATAAAAGCATGAATCAGTTTCCAGATCTTCTTCTGACAGGAGTAGGCACAGTCTCCTGGGGAAGTGGAAGTGCAACCCTTTCTTACCACAATTATCTCTGTAGTCAGGACTATCAGTGAATCTCATACAGCCTCAAGATTGTTCTCCATTATCAGCTGGTGGGGGGAATATCTTCTGTTGAAGGTCCAGTCAACATTACTGATTGCTCCTTTCAGTGTTTTGCATTAACTTACTTTTCCCTTTAGGAGGTTGCTTTAAAAAATTTAAGCATCTTGTTAGGCTATCAGTGGCCTTTTAGCTACTCCGGTCTTTTCATCAATTTAAACTTTTTTTTTTCATGATTTTGTGTTCCCTTTTTTTTTGTGATAGCATTGATTATGGAGGCTAAGATGGACATGGCAGAACTCGTGAAAGTTCACCAAAATTGTGATAATTGCAATTATCTCCACAGGTCCAGTTTTCTCTGAAAAGGAGAGATGAGATAAATCCTTGCAGGGCTCCATATAGATGACCTATAGATGGACAGCTCTCTCACAATTCACTCAGATCTACTTAAAAAATGGTTCTTCACCACGTTGGGTATTCCCTAACCAGGTCACTGGAGGCCACCCATCACCATGACCCAGGTAATCTACATTGTCTATTCCTGCATGTAGTCTGACGATGAAGGCCTCAATATGTTGATATATCTTTTCACCAATACATTCTCATTGACCAGTCAAGAAAAGAGTTTTAGAGTATTTGACAGCAGGTGAGATCACCCCGGTCAAGTGTTTAGTGTCTTGGAAGATCTATTGCACATTATGGTTGGGAGATTACTTTCTGTGAACCAGCATTTATGTTTCCGGTCATTAAAGTAGCCAGTTGCACTTTGCTAGCTTTTACTAGCTATTAGGGTCAGGAATTTGCTTAATAAATCATAACAGCATATGTGAAGACATTTTTTGAATCTCTTAAAGTAGACTCCACCTTTTTTTATTGTGTATTTGAATTGTGTTTCTGCATTTTTCAAAATAGTCCTGAGTACTCTGTACCTTAAGGAAGAGGACTGCAAGGATTTATTTTTTTATATAGACTGAAGGCAAGTAAGACTCATTTTTCATCTTTCTGAGATTGCATAAAAACACAGAAATACATATTTGTTTTTGTGGTGAGACCCATGCATGTGTACATATGACAAGAAAGAGAAGAAGCAATTTATGCCTAGCTTTTCCAGACTGGTGAAGGAAGGAAGCCTTGAATTGCTTTTATTCCCCTTGGTCCAGCACATTTAGAAACCAAAGGCTGTACTGGCCACAGGACAGTAAAAGAGCTTCTACAATCATGTAGGGTTGTTAAATTGTGGTTTCCTTACTATGAGAAGAATTTTCACGAAAGACACAGCATGACTGCTTCATCCATCTAGAATGGCATAAACCATCTGGAACAGAGTCAAAAATCTCATCCTACAGAATATATATATTGTATATGATTGTTGGGTGTGTAAATACAGTTGTGTGCACGTGTGTTTTCATGTTATGCTTGAGCTCAGACTTTGTTCTTCCTTTGCAGCCACAACCACCAGAATCAGTGCAGAAAGGTACATACATGTTTGCTTTTGTCACTCACTGAACATTTATTTGTATGCACATGTACATGTTGCAAAATTATTTACATATGTACATGCCACAAAAAATTGAAGAATTTGAATCAATTATCAATGAAACACTGTTCATCCTTATCTTTGAAAAGGAAGAGTACAAAGACCAACAGGACTAGGTGAAGTTTTTGTTCACTGTGATTCTTTGTACTGCTGTCTGCCTTAAAAAATATTCATCCAGTAAGTCTTAGTTACGAAACAACAGAGCAGAGCTCCAAAATGTGAGGTTTTTGCAAAACGCATACTCAAGAAATAAATTTAAATTAATGGTTCTGGCTCTTCTCCACCTTCACTGTTAAATAAATAACAATTTTTTGATTGAAGCAGTATCTGGTGTTATTTGATTGCTTTCCTTTAGCAAGGTCTGCAGTAAATATAGGTATACAATACTATACATGTGTATGTATGTAAATATTTCAGTCTCTGGCTTGGTCCTGCTTCTGATACTTCTATTAACTCCCACATACAAGGCTTCAAAGGTTTATAATTGTTGAGATCATATGCTGTAAATGTGGCCATGTTTTCAGTCTCTATCAGTTGGGTTTTTTCTTTTATATCAGTATATAATAATTTGATTACTTGAGCTCTAACTTTGTTCTTCTCTTCTATTCATTGCCACCCAGACTCCCTCGCGTACGAGGACTACTCTAGGGCTTAGGTGTGTTGTTGATGCTCCATGCAGATATGAAAATTATTAAAATATAGTCAAAGGAACTACTTTAGCCTGGAGATTTGAACGGCAGTCTCAGAGCAGTCTGTTTTAGGGTGGTGGGGTTTCTTTCTTTCTTTTTTTTTCTTTTAATTTTAATCAAGATTTTACTGTATTTCTTTTTTTCCCCTCAGGGCTAGAACCTTGCATTCATATAGCAATTCACACGGTGGGACCTTGATCCTGACCAGGACCTCTGAGTGCTACCATTATACGAATAATAATAAAATGAAGCAGAACAAAACAGGAGCCCTATGGGCTGGTTTTTAATGTTCGTATCTCTTCTTCCTCAAAATTAAACCAATTGAAAGATAACACTGAGCAATGGTGGGTGTGGGTGTTTTGTGCTTTTTTTTATTTCGACTGATTGTTCATTTTCATAACACACACATGAAATGAGTGCATGACTCATTTTCAAAAAGCAATGATAACACTGGATTCGCTTGGTTTTACTAGGCAGGCTGCTATGCATACATTGTTTGGTGGCATCCTATTCTCCTGGACAAACAGTAATTTTTAAAGGGATTTAATGCTATGAGAAAATGCTTACTTTTTAATTGTTACTATCATATTATTTTAACAACTGTACTCTGCCGAACAAATACACACCGAAAAAAACGCTTAATACCACAAAAACAGACTGAGCTAAGTTTATGAAATTTACAGATTACCTAAAATGCTAGGAGTTAATTACAGTCTGCTTTCCCTGGCATGTCAGCTTGATTAAATTTGGAGTTCCAAGATGAATTGGCCCAAATTCATTAGTGTTCCCCGGGTGCATATGTTGGTCAAGGTCAAGCGAAGCACATTGACTGTAGTGTTAGTGGGGGGGGGAGGGTGGTGGGGGGAAGGGTTTCTAAAGAGGGTGGACTCTTAAAAGGTCTGGGGTTGCAGCAAGAAACTTTGATACTTTTTAACTTAATAAATCTTGACAGCCTAATCATGGCTAAGCCTTTGCAGTGTTATTGGTACAGATGGCAAAGCTAGACATATTTAAAGAGATCTCAGCAGCTAGTGGCAGGAGAGCATTGAATCCAAATGCACTGTTGGGCTCTCGGAGAAAGTGCAAGAAGGGAGGATAAAAAGCTACACAGCATTTCCATCTCTTGACATCTCCAACAGCCTCAGATACAAAATATGATAAGGCTCCTGCTGAGCTAATAAGCCCAACAAATGTCTGTGTCCATGAAGTAGATGAAGTGGGATCAAGTAGTTGGGGGCTGCTGTATGAAAATAAGCCAGCACCCAGGGTATAATGGCACTGTAGAAAGCTGCAAGGTCAGGCTGATGACAGAAACACTGGATAAGTAGAGACCCCATCAGTAAAACAGGTTTTCCTGCTGGATCTGAGCCACATAACTATTAAAAAAATCCCTATGTTTTAGAAAACTCATCTAGTTTAGTAAATAAAAGGACAGCGTTTGATTTGTTGTATGAAAAATTGCAACTGCTTCCTACTTATTGCCATATAGATTGTATGATGAATTGTTTTTCTGTAAAATAGTACATCAAAACAGAACTCAAAAGGGGATTTGACTGAAAACTAAAGGAGATTTTTAAAGAAAGCACTAATATCAGACAAACCATAGATTTGTCCAAGGCCCGTGGGCATGTTGCACTTTTTTCTCTTAATTTTGTGTACATCAAGTGTATCTCTGTTCATCTCATTCTTAAATAGAACACAATGTGTTCCAATAAAATAATTTAAGCTGGAATCATGCTGGATATACAAGAGTGATAAATGTGGTTCCTTTCATTTGCAGAGAAAAATAAAGGCCTGTTTTGCTGAAACAGTATTAAAATAACAATTAAGCAGTGCTTGGAATTTCAGGAACGGGTCAAGCTGTTAAATTCCTGAGGCATAATATTCACTTAGTGGTACTTGTAAAGGTATGTTTGAAAAGTACAAAACCTGCTAAATACCATGTGCATTTGTTTATTACATGTGGGAGATGATGTAAAAAATCTGACAGCATGCCACAAAGGTCATACCTGTAAGTCCCTTTAATTTAACTGTGTGATGTTTAAATTTATGCAAACATAATTATTGCTAAATTCCAGTGTCTGGTACATGTGCTACTGGAGCCAAAACAAACCAGATCTGGTCCTGTGAGTAACAACAGCATTAGGAAAATAAATCGGTAGTGATAGGTGATGAATATTTATGATTGTTTCTCTCCTACCATTTTAATCATTTACAGATATTTTCAGTTTTCATCCAGTAGAAGAACAACTGAATGCAGTGCCTCCCCTGGAGTCTTAAGGAGGATGCATAATAATGTGGCAACTGGCCTCCTTCCCTCTGCTCAGGGCTGGGTCATATATCATCTTCGCAGGTCTGCATTGGGATGCAGAGCTGCACTGCTCAGCAGGAGCTCCAGGAGGCATGGTGCCTCAGGCAGGCACGGTGTCTCCTGAAGCTCTGTGCGGCATGTGGAGAAGTGCATCGGCTGCTCCAGCCTTTGAGGCTGCAGCGCATTGCTGTTGCCTACCCCCAGCCAGATGTGCTGCGCAGGGCAGAGGCAATGGTGAGGGGACCTGGTGCCTTTCCAGGCCTACTCCCACTGAGGAGGGAATCTGTGGCCGAGGCTCGTACAGCACCAGCAAAGACTCCTATTCTGTTTGATCCTTCTGTGACAGTGCATGTTAGCCCCCCTCTTCTCTGAGGCTTTTTGTTTGGATTAGGTTTGTAGGTGGCTGCCACTCACTTTAACAGCTCATGTCTACCTCCCCTCCTTTCACTTCCATGACAATATTTTTTCTGCCATGTGAAGCATCCCAGTCTATATCTTCCCATTTATCACAAAACATCTCTGCATCTTTTTATTGTACAACTCCTTCCAATGAGCAAAAAGCCCAGAAGCAATAATATATTTAAAGTACCTTGCCAAAGCTTTTTCATTGTCTGGTGGCTAAGGTGAAGTGGAAGTCTGGGAGCTGGGGAACAGAGAAGTAGGAAAAGACTGAATCCCCTTGGTACCACTTTCAGATCATCACTGGGTTCTGAATACAAGCAGGGGCCTAGAAACTGAACGGTATATAAAACATAATGCCTGGCATCTGGAGAGAGACTTAAAGCTCCATCCCATGTAATCACCCTAAAAGAGCATGGTAAACAACTAGTCCTGTCTTATATGGGTCAGAAAACACACTGACTTCATGCCCTTCTAAATGGTCTCTTCGAGCACTGAACTTGTAAGAAGCAACTAGCAGTGAATGGGATGAAGAACAGCATGCAGACAAGTGGCTCAGCTTTGCACCGAATTCAAAATGGGGCCTTATGCAATGCAGATGGTGAAGTGACCCCAGTCAGAGGGCTGGGATTTCAGAGTCAGAGCCATACAGAAGTTAATAAAACACCAATTATCAAATAATCAAGCATTGCCAGTTTACATTGTTTAGAGAAGCAGGCTCTTTTCACCTTTTGAGCTCAGCCAGGCAATGGAACAGAGTGGGTAACGCTGCTAAAACTAAATGCGTGAGATAAAGATGTTTGGCTGCACTGTGGGTTATCCCACCCATCACAAAACTGTACAAATGGCAGGTGAGTTGTAAAGAAGGAAGGGCCAGGTTCTGGCTTAGCAGCAAGCATGAGGAAGGAGATGCTGAAAAGGACAGGGAACAAAAGCAGAAAGACAAGGGCTAGTTTGCTAGACAACTCTTTGCTTAGTTAAAAATGTTGTTGCTAATGCAGGCCAGTTCCTTAAATCTGCCTGGATTTTTGCTGCTGCCAGTAGCTATTCCTGTAGGTTGTACAGAATCTATATATCACATTAAAAAGCAAAGGCTTGTTCTTTTAGTCCTTCTCGCCACACTTCTTTTTCCTGAAGCAAGAGTGTTCATGAAGATTTTCACCTGCCTTTTGCTGTCATTGAATCTTCAGATAGATAATTTCAGGTAGATGATCTCATTCTAGCCTCAGTCCATCTCTTACAGATTCACAGGACTGAACTGTATAAGTTCAGACAGCAACATGCAGGTTTATCACAACTCAGAACCGATCCACTTCACCCCAGTGCTAACATTAGTTTTTTTCATAAAGAAGAGATGATCATGAGGAACTGAAAGGGGGGGAAAGTGTTAGAAAACATTCTTAATTGATGACTTCTCAGAAATTATGGTTTGTGGGGGAAGCCATTTCACTCCTCGACCTCATTAGTATTTGCAAAAAGAGTGAAGCTATTGACTTCAACATATATCCAATGGCTGTGGTTTCTCACCTGTGTCGCAATAGAGATTTAACCTGGGAAAAAGTCTGAGAAAGATAATTTTAGGAATGATTTGTGGTCAGTTGTGACAAGGAATGTCAATGATTACTCCGTCTATGAAGCATGTACTTGTGGGACAAGGAGAACTACATTTTTAAGAACGACCTGGAGATACTTAGTATCAAAACAAGGAAAAGACATATTTAGCAGCTGGCGATGACACCTAAGGAACAGTGGTGAATTAATTCCTAAAATACAGAAAGAATTTAGGAAAAAAAATGGGATGAATCTGCTTTCTTTTTACAGAATACTTCTTAAAACTTGTTAGAGCATAGATAGATGAGTTGCATTAATAAGATCATATCTTTATATTGTTAATGTTATTGGGTGTACTTTTGCAGAAATAATTTGGTACTTACCTTCCCTCACCTTTTTAGCAGCAGCTAAGTTGTAAAATGAAGTCATTCATAGCCTTTTCAAGAATATTTCTAAATTATTTTAAGAGGATTGTGAAAGAAACAACTTCCTAGAGTTGTACTCAATGCAGTATTTCAGTTTGCCTAATCCTTTCATGCTGCAGGCATTTAGGAGGAGTAAAATAACCTCCATCTCTTGTTGTGCTGAGAAGTTAAGGGTCAGCAGACCTGAAATCCTAAAGTGGACAGCACCCTCAGTGCAACCAGTGGCCAAGGGTAGGTTTTGTTTATTACCGTGCATCACCATGCTCAATAAGGAAACTGTATGTGGGAAGAAAGAGAATATAGTCATGCAGAAAGTTGAAGAAACGGGTGGAGGGTTCCCAGGGTGCTATTCAACCCCGTTGAAAATGCTCTAGGAAAGAAAATTCCTTTTTGTCTCAAAAACATATGTCAGTGTACCTTATCTGCTGAAATGCTAACTTGGTGCATGTGAGCTACCTGCTTCACTGTCGAGCAGCACGTGATGATGGCATCGCTGTGCAACAAGTGCAACAAAGCAGTGCAGCTGGCTGTCTCAAATGATGGCAGATGCATAAAAGAATAAAAATGTCAGCATCTTTCCCTTCTGCCAGTTCATTACCAAATTTTCTGTTAGGATAACATTTTCAAGCCTAATTTTCTAATTGACTGTCTCTATTGAAGAATGTAGATCTCTTTTGCATACGTCCAATGTATATATGGCACATTAAAGAAATTTGGTAATTCCAAAGAAAATCTGATTGAAAAGTCAATAATACACTAAGAGCTTCACTGAAGGGGTCTGCAAAACAACTAATATACATTCTATTTAAGGTGATTAATCTGCATAACTGTAGAAATAGATGAGTCTAAATGAAAACACAGAAAAGGATTTTGCTCTCTCAAATACTTCATCTAGCTACTCAAAGTACATAGATATTGAATTGATAGAGAAGAACAATAACTTGGAATAAAATATACAATTATTTTAGCATAATATATAGCTTAAATATATAACATATTAATATCTTCAGCATAATTCATATACCTGTATATGTAGTGTAAGTGTCAACATATATTTAAAGCTCTAAAGTGTATGGAGTATTTTGACTGCCTCCTTTTTTTTTTTTTTTTCCATTGTATCACAGTAAATATTTCCAGTCCTTTTCCATTCTTTTTTTTTTTTTTTTCCTCCGTGGAAGAAGTCTGTCTCTCACAGAACAAAGGAAATGATAGATGTGAGTTTCTGTGATTGCTGAGAAGGCAGACACAGTAATGACACTCAGAAAATTCTCTTCAGTTCAGAAATCATATCTGGTACATTAGAAACATTCAAGTTTCCAGGGTGCTATGTGCAAAATTCTGGCTTTCCCTAAGATCTTGGTTTGTTGTCAAAGTAAATTAAATAAAACACATCAAATGAGCACTTTTCTATCTAAAATATATGCAGTGTAGGATAATTAAATTTCTATCCTTTTTTAAAATTATTTTAAATTGTTATTATTGAGGCAGACCAGACATATAGAGTATCAGATAAGAACTGTGTGTCTTTGTTACTAATGCAGTATGTAAGAGGCAATACGTACTAATACCTGAATGCCTAAGAAATACAGGATTTGAAGGTTAATTGACTCACTGACACCTGAGATTGGATTTGTCCCAAACTTTTCATAAGTACAGAGACTTTTGTATAGATACATGTGAGTCTGTATGTCTGTGACCTAAGTCTGACTTTTCCTTATGTTCAGCTCAGAGGAAAATCACTCTGAATGAGTTGTGACGAAAATACAGCAGGGGAGAGAGATGGCAGTGAAAAACAGAAATTGTTGGAAAATGAGGTGCACTCTTTGATTCTTTGCTTAAGCTATATGTAGATATTTCTGGTTCTGGATAAAATTTGAAATGGAGGTGAAAAATGTTGTGATTTTAATAATTTTCCTTTGCATTTCCAAGAAATAAAGGGACCATGGTTTTGTATAGCAACATCATTTAAAAATATTAACCCGTTCGTCCACTGAAATTCAAAAATTTTCAAAGACGTGGAAAACATTTTGATCGTTCCTTGCTAAAATTGTGGAATTTAATTTCACAGAGCTGGGACTGTGATCAACATGATCATTGAATACTAATCAGCCTACAGTGGGCAGCAGGAATCAAGTGTCCCAGGATCTTACTTCCCCAGTATCACTGCTCCTGCCAGTACTATTTTTTCTGTTCAGTCCCGCCTTTTTCTTCAATTACTTTGCTGGTTGTATCCATCTGCAATGAGCAGAAAAAATAGGTCTAAAAGAGAATTGCTAAACAGAATAACTGCATATATTCTATAATTGTTAAAACAATGCTCAGAATTAATCTATTTTCTGTTAGTTTTTGCCTAGCCTTATGATTTTTTATAGTATTTACTAATGTCCTAAATGTCTAATATTTTGTATTTATATTTAAATCAATACAAAGCCCTCCCAGACTTCAATAAAAACAATTTTCAATTTTGGAAAAAAAAAAAAATCTCCTGTAATTGATATTCATTATTAGTTTCAATTCTTCACGCAATTTGGTCCCTTCCTGAAAGCAAAAATGTTATAACCATTTTTTTCTGCAACATATTTTTCACACATCATGGCTGTACTTGGCCTTATAATTTGAAAATGCATTTATTTCTGGTTTCCTATCCATATCAGATGTTTTTTTAAAGCAAAGTATGAAAGAACAAAAAAGCTTAGATTCAACCTTCTTAAGGTAAATCAAAAGATTAAAAACTGGTTTTTTTAGATGCTATTTACCTATCAGGGCTGATTTAATCTTTGAAAAATGTATTGTTATTAAACTGAAAAAAAAATCTTTCATACTACTTGTTTAATGTGGACTATTTAGATCGGTTTAGGCCTTTTGTATACCAGATTATAACTGGTGGCCAACAGTTTGCTCAACTACACTCATGAAAGACAGCTAAAATCTTTACAGTACCCATTGGTCTAACTGATGGTTATCCAACTCACTAGTTACAAATACTTACAATGAGATAGTTCTCTGCTATGACACACACTTTAATTAATGTTGCAGAGAAGTCTTATTTTTTTCTGCATGTCAACATATTCCCCAGAATTTTCTTTTCAATTTTTATTGTTAGTTTAATTTTCATGTTCATTTGAATTAAAGGGAAAACATTTGGTTTTCATAGCAGTGTATGCAAATGTTTTGAATCACTGTGATTTGACCTTCTGTAGTTTACAAGCTGTGCTGGCAAAGCCTGGCTTTCTTTCAACTACAGCAACTGATATATTGCGTTGTCTGTGGTTGCTTGTTCCAGACTCTGAAGCCAATGAGGGGGTTTTTTTGGAGCCTTTATCCAAACTGTTGTAAAGTTATTTTGGGGATATAGCAGCTTTCTCATCTGACAAGCTCAACTACTCCTTGAATTGAAGTTGTTAATATCTTTTAAAAAATCTTCACTTGCTCTTTGATATATTTCTGCTACAGCTTAATACATGTGCTAACAACTACTCCAAATCAATTTCGAAATACATAACACTTGCTACATATTTAGACTGCCATTACTAGTTAGCTTTGGATACATACCTGTAGTGGCCTTCTATTTACAGGGACAAGGTAAAATATCTGCTGGCAACCTCATGACTAGGCATTTCACAGCTAGAGCTGAGAGGTCTGGCTTGTATAAAAGCTCTCTTCAGAGTAAAGTTGATGAATTGTAGTAATCCTGACTGGTGTCAGGACAAAGGAGTCTTTCTAATTGAGCATGGGCTGGAGAATCAGTACGGGGTAGTATTAGTTAACTGGCCTAAAATGAAACTTTCAATAGGCCATCCCTCCCCCTCACACAGAAAATGAATTGGAGCATTAAAGCCACCCCCCTACATCATCTCTTATCGAAGACCTCCATCTTTTGCTCATACACAATATAGCCTGCTCCATAGGCTCTGGTGCCAACGCTTCTGTTTCCTCCGTTGCATTGTACTCTGTAAAATTAATTGCTTTTGTGAATGAAAACAACTTTGATAGCAATGCATCTTTACCTTTTGGAGTCACTGGAGAACCACATGGATAATACTTATCAGCTGCTGTAGAGAATGAGACAGACATCTGCATTTTTTTTTACAAATACCACCTCTGACTTTGGAGTTTATTCCACTGATCTTAGCCTGCCTGGCTAAGTAGTTCCAATAAAACTTTTAGGGAATTTTTGAAGAAGACGAACAATGGTAAAGAAAATAAATTATTAGACAGATTATGAAGAAACCTTGTGGAAATAGTAGACAACGCAGAAACTCTACCTGTATTCCTTATGGCTGGCTATTAAGAGAAATCAGACAAGCGTAACAGGGTTTTAACTTCTCAGCTCAAATCTGGGATCAAATGGGATAGTAATCTATTAAAGTCTCTAAAAATATAGTAGAGGTAGCAGCAGCTGGAGAAAACTGCTGGAGAAAGACATGTGCATGAGCTGGCGATAGCCCTTGCCTATGAATTAAGTGCATCAACTGAGGGGGGTTTATCAACAGTATACAAATAAAAAAATAAATACGGTTAAACAGTAAAGGCATACAGCTCTTCCTGCTTCATCCACTTGCTGTGTTTTCTATGCAGTTTTAAGCAAATAAATAATGCTTTGTTTTAAATTAGCTGTTACGGATCACTTACAGCTTTTTAGAAAAGCAACATGAACACCAAAAAAAGTATTTTACTGTGTCTCGCATCTGCAAGAGTAAAAGGTCTGGTTCTCTTCAGAAATATTATGTCAATGTTGTGAACCAGAAGTCCTGGCATTCTGTGCTGTAGCCTGGATGTGAAAAAATAGTCATGACTCAAGCCCTGAGCAGGTGCATCTCCTAATTTATATGGTGTTTGTCTGAAAACCAGTTTCAGACAATGATGTTCCAGAGCTGTGCAAAATTGTTTCATTCTGCCTATGTCTTATCTCCTATTAAAAGATGAAAACAAAACCACAAACTTTGTCTTACTGAAAATATTTTCTTAGTGGACAGGCACATAAAACTTCATATCCTGAAGACAAAGTCTTATTATATCAGCAAGTAAATTCATGAGAAAACGAGAATTTTGGTCCCTTTGGTATCTTGTTAAATTTCTGGAGGCGTAGCACACCAATAAACACAGATCTCTGAGAATATAATGTAAAAATTAATTTGCATTATGTAAAAGGGGAAAGATGTCTTTTAAAGATTAGTTAAAGGTCTTCAGAACTAGTTACTTGAATTATTTCGGAAGAATGATGAGGTAAAATAATCATTGACCTTTTTAGTGATTTCTCTGATTATCAGTATATGCTTAACTGACTGGGCACAACATAGCACTGCACACATTACTTAAGCATAATGTTGTCAATAAGGACTGGAAAGCTTGTTGTCATATAGATGGGCTTAGTACACCATTGCTAGTATCATATAGACACATTTCTTTGTCCTCAGAAGAAGGAAACAACAAGGTATGTCCGTAAAAGCATAATTTTAGTTAGTATTTGAACATAGATATAGAGGGCAAGACTGTTTTCTGATGCAGAAAATATTGGGGCTGCTATGGTGGTATAGGAATCTCAGGGACTGGCATGCAGAAGGAGTCTTTGAGCAGCTGAATTTAAGATTGCTAGCTGAAAGCAGTGTAAGAAATTTAACACTTTAATATCTATGTTCACAGGAAGACTCATGCCTGTTCGAAGTGAACTAGGTGAAAGATATAGAACCTGTTTCTCCAATTCTCCCTCCTTCTCTCCCTGCAAATTTAAAACTAATTATATAGTAGGGTAGCTATGGCAAGAAATACCGAAACCACTATACCATTTAATCTTGAGAAGTGGAGCCTGCATTCAAGTTCTTGCTTCAGATCAAACAGAAGAAAGATGTAAGCCTGAAGCCCAGATAAGTGACCATGCAGTATACAGCTAACATGAATTATTCTTGATAAGTAGTAAACTGCTGCAGTCTTTAGCTTCAACTACAGCTGAAGGATTATTGCCTTGTTACTTCCCTACTAGTATAGCTAGATAGAACAAATCATTATCGATGACATTTTAGCCAAATTTAACATATTATTTAATATACTCATACTAGTATCCCGACTACTTGTGAAATTTGTGTTTCCCTGAGTACTCTGTGAAGCTGTGGTGTTCTTTCCCCACTGCTGTTAGTGTCTACAAGTGTCCTTATAAGTATTCTCTTCCATATATGATTTGCTTCTATTTAAAAAGCAACCAAGAATACCTGTACTGCTGCTGCCCTCCTAACTCCTCTGTTTCTGGGCAGGTGCCTGTCACCACTATAACATATTACATACCTGTACAATGTCTTGACTCTACAAATCCTTCATTCTTCATATCCCCAAGTCTTCCATAACACACTTTCTTTTCTTCTCTCCCCTCCCCCCGATAGAGTTCATATGTAGAAGGCTATCTTCTGACTTCTTCTGTGTATGAAGATATTGTAAGTAGATATATGATACCTTCATAACAATCATCAAAAAATTGTACCAACACTTCATATTGTTACAATGAAAATAGCAGCTCTCATTCTTGCTCTTGGATCCAGCTTGGTGGGGATTTTCTTTTGGTTTTTTACTTTGGGGGTTTCACGTGTGTGTTGTTTCATTTATTTTAAGAGCTAGATCTAACCCTATTCTACTCTATTCCGTATAGCACTGGAACTTAATAGAAAGAATCACGTTTCAACCTGAAGAGGAAGACCTTTGAATTCTGACAGCCTTCTGTCCTCATACAAGGGTATCAAAGATGATATCAGTTTGTATTTCTTCTGCATTTGCCCTTTCTTCATTTGCTGTTTTTCATTTGCTTTGATTTTCCATAAATTCAAGCAGCTTACAGATTCATCCAACCAGAAGTCTGAAAATAGCCACTTCTGTTTTCTATTTAACATTCAAATTAAGCTTTTAGAACTCATCCTTTATTTAGGCACATCCTTTATTTGGCCCTTACCTCTGCTACACACTGTTACTGCTTTGATTTTCTGACACTAAGACATCACAGAAAAGAGGAAATCAAGGCTTTGCCTGTCTTATTCCTTGGTGGTTTTGTCTGTTCTTCATTGGTTACAAATTTTTCCTGAAATCAGCTTCTGTGTGACGAGCTAACTTAGGCGAAGCTGAAGTCATCGTGAACTGTTTGGCAAGGTAATAGAATCACAGAGTGGTTGAAGTTGAAAGAGACTTCTGGAGATCATTGAGAGAAGGAAGATAAGAAATCGGGTGTGAAACAGGGCCCAAGGTTTGGAGGCCTAGAACAGCCTCTAAGCAAACATAGGGAGTCATTGCTTCTTTACTAGGTGTACTTTTTCCAAGGCCATTTTACTTAGGTCCTCCAGGCAGTAGCGAGCTGTGGGAAGTGTCAAAGTCTTTGTTCCTGATTCCTGAAAATCTTCATGTGGCAATCTGGGGAGCTGTTCCCAGGGATCCAGCTCACACTCTTCAGCTGACCAGTTCCTGATTCCTGAAAATCTTCATGTGGCAATCTGGGGAGCTGTTCCCAGGGATCCAGCTCACACTCTTCAGCTGACCAGTTCAAAGGGAGATTTTTAGTGCTCATCCCTGTGTAATAATGATAATGACAGCTGTACTACTCTCTAACTGACCAAAGAATCTGCTTCATTCAACACCTAGGTTTAAGGGATCAGTACCACGTCGGATGACTCTGGATTTCAAAAGATGGAGCTAAGAGTCTCTGAAAGGCAAGGTTCCTTTGAAGAAGGCCCATGCAAACCTCATGAAGTTCAACAAGGCCAAGTACAATGCTCTGCACATGGTATGGGGCAATCCCAAGCACAAATACAGTATGGGCAATGAGTGGATTGAGAGCAACCCTGCTGAGGAGGATTTGGGGATGTTGGTGGATGAAAAACTAAATATGAGCCAACAATATGCACTCACAGACCAGAATGCAAATCACATCTTGGGTTGAATCAAAAGAAGCATGGCCAGCAGGTCGAGGAAGGTGATTCTTCCCCTCCATTCCACTTCTGTGAGACCCCGCCTACAGTACTGTACTCAGCTTTAGGGCCCCCAACATAAGAAGGACATGGACCTGCTCCAGTCCAGAGGAAGACCATGAAGATGATCAGGGGACTGGAGCACTGCCTCTATGGGGACAGGCTGAGAAAGCTGGGATTGTACAGCCTGGAGAAGAGAAGGCTCCATGGAGACCTTATACCAGCCTTCTAGTACTTAAAGGAGTCCTATGGGAAAGAAGGAGAGGGACTCTTTGTCAGGAAGTGTAGTAATAGGAAAACGGGTAGTGATTTCAATCTGAAAAAGAGTAGATTTAGAATAGATATTAGGAAGAAATTATTTTCTGTGAGAGTGGTGAGACACTGGAACAGGCTGCCCAGAGAAGCTGTGAATGCCCCCCTCCCTGGAGGTGTTCAAAGCCAGGTTGGATGGGGCTTTGAGCAACTTGGTCTAGTGGAAGGGGAGGCAGGGAGACTGGAACTAAATGGTCTTTAAGCTTGCTTACAAACCAAACCATTCTATGATTCTGTGATTCCCCACAACAACATCTGAGTATAGTGATAGGTCTCACTTGTGAATGAACCACATACGTGTGGAGATAAGTAGGAGGGCAGACTGACGCTGTATAAAATGAAGTACTGTCAGTGAAGGATTTTCTGACCTGGTTTTGTAGCAGAAATGTACAAGGTCTTTGCCAAATGCTCAGTCAAGTGTCTTATGGGAGCATTGCTTACAGTGTGAGAGTTTAGGCTCCAAAAAGACTAAGCTACTTAGTACTTGATAAAAACTCAATGTCATAGCTTTTAGCCTCTTCTAGAGATTGAAACTACACCAAATATGATTTGGGATTCTTGTACACACCCCTGCGCTATGGTATGGTATATAATTAAATTTAATTACTATATGAAACATGGCTTCTCTCAACAAAGTAGGTATTTCTGTTTCTATCCAAAAAGTATACCGTGGAAATGCAAAAAGAACAGAGAAGAGCAACAAAAATGATCAGAGGTGTGGAAATACTTCCACACATTATGGATAAGAGAAATAAATATTATAAAATAAAATTAGAAAATAAAATAACAAAGAAGACTTAAGGTAGCAACTGATAAGAGTCTCCAGAATCTTTAACCAGGCTGGAGAATGCACATAGAGAATTATTGATACCTGTTCTTTCCCATAGAAGAGTATTGTCTATCAGGTGAAAGAAGCAGCCACAAGGCTCAAAATAAACAAAATAAGATACATCTTTATAGAACACATAGCCAATCTGTGGATACAGATTGCTATACACTGTGGATGCTCAAAAAATGTCATGTGTTCCAATTTCTTGAGAAAAAAAAAACATAAATACAAAAAAAACTCATTCAAGAAGTCTGAATTACAGCTAAAGGCTGGATGAATATGAGAAACCGTATTGCACACTTGCCTGGTTCTTCTCCTCTGCCCCGACACCTGCTAGAGGACAATTGTCAGAGACACAATATGAGATTAGCTAGACCTTTGGTTTGAATCAGTATGGTCTTTCTTATTTTCTTATGATTTTAAACTACATGTTATTCCAGAAATTCCCAGGCTGCAATAGTAACTCCAGCTCCAGTCTAAGTGATTACACAGGTGGTACTTCAGTAGACAGTAGTATGGGAACAATAGTATAGCAGTGTCAAATTTGGGCTGGGAACAACTGCACTGGGATCATCAAACCCAGAAGTTTGTAATATACTGCTAGGATTCAGTTGCCTGCTATGTGTTTAATCTCTGTTTTGGATTACAAATTAAACTGGAATTTAAATAAAAGTTGTGGCCAGAGGCCTTTAACCATGCTGATGGATGTCACAAGGCTTCTTTTGAGCCACAAAGCACAAAGTAGAAGGGTTGTGCTATTTTTGATTGAACACAGAAATATTTTTCAAGCTCCCTTTCTACAACCATTCAAGTTTCGTTTGTGGCTTGGCTCCTCCATAAACTCTTTGTTCATTAAGCTTCTAGTTGCTTCTGTTGAAAACAGAGATGCTTTCAAGTGAAATGTTTTAAGGAGGTTTAGGAAATGTTCTGGAAATAATTTTAAAAGTAATGGATATTCCCTTGATTTATATTCTTGTATTGTGCATGTAAAAGTGAAAAATAATGCTTTTAATTATAGAATTAATATTTAAAAAAAAAAAAAATCTGATTATAGTCCTAAATTTACACCACTTGGAGTGCTGATCTGATCTGGAAGTGTTAATGTTCAGGCCAGATTAATTATTTAGGAAAAATACAAACTGACATTTAGAAAAGGATAAATGAAATAGAACTTGTGTTAAGTACAGCAATAAGAAATGGAGCATGGTAATAGAAATAAGTATGGTAATTGCCACTAGATACAGAATAAAGACTGTGATCAAATTAATCAAGCCATGATTTTGATTTTCAAAATTTATTCAATATTTTAACTGTATTAGCAATTAATACAGTGTGCTGTTACAAGTTTAAATTGACTAGCATTTTTCTGTAAAAATATATAGCAAGTGGCTATGTTAATCAAAGGAAATCAAGCTATATAAATGTAGGTTCTGTTAATAATGAGAGATACATTTATAAACACATTTTTCTTGGTACATGTTTAAATAGATTTTCTATTCTTTGACTAGCAAAATGTTTAAGACTGACAAAATAGTCATAGTCTACAACCTACATAGGAAGAGGCTTTGATTACAGTAAAATTACACAAAAATGTGTCATTAAAAAGCATTGGACAGACATAAAACCTAACCTTTTGAGCTGAAGAATACTTAATATTCTCTTCATGATCATGCAAGGGGAAATTCTTTGCTATGGAATAGCTATTTTCCTGTTAAGCAGGCTATTTCATCAATGATTTATTCCTGAGATGTAATAGGTCGTTTAAAATGGTGGTTTAAAAGTTAGGCCTTTTTTGTTTAATTTTCTCACAGGCAGTTGGTAATTATCATGGTCCTGCAGTTTCTCTGGAATGCTGTGGAGGGTCAAATGCCAATGGAACTCTGCTTTATAGGGTAATTAAGACAGTAGACATGGTTATTAAATACATCGTGCTAAACTAAACTGGAATGCTGTGAAATAAAATCCAAAATCATAAATAAAACGTGGGTACTCTAGTGAAAAGAAAAAAAAAAAAAAAGAGGCTTTCTAAAATCATATTTGCAGTAAATAGCTCTGGCTGAATTGTGTCTGAAATTCTGTCATTTAAGTATCTGCAGATTTGCTAGATGTTTCAGGAATATTCGAAAACTAAAAATAAGAGCAAATGCACTCTAAGTGTGTTTTGTGCACCCAGAAATCTAGTACAGTAATCAAAATACAACCTCATAGTGCTCAGTGTATCTAAGGAATGCAAAAAAAACCCTCCACAATGAATAGAACCTTCTGTATCCATAATTACCATGCAGCATGTGCTAGAAAATATGTACTAAAATAGGATGATGGATGTAAGTTTAATGTGAATAACAAATGAAGTTTGGAGAATCCTGCAGAAAATACCACAGGATGATCGCCTCTTTTTAAGATATTACCAGGTGTACTGTAGCTGTTTCATTCATGTCTGTCTGAATATTTTGTGTTTGCAATATCCTTTAGGCAACATATACAGTACTTTGTATCTTAGGAGGAGGAGAGGGGAGCAAAGACTAAAGGCTTGATCAACACACATAAAACTAACAGAACGAAAGGTGAAATACTGCAACCTGTAAGATATTGTACTTCCCTCAGAATATGCAGAAAACTTGTCTTTATACTTTTTCCATTCTGAAAAGCTAAAGTAATACAATTTCTTCCTAGAAAAAATGTGATAAATATACCAAAGCTGGAGGAAACTCACTTCAGAAAATGAGTCCAATATAAAACAAAATCCTAAAACACAGAGTGAGATTTGTACATGTGATTCCAAATTATGTTCTCTTTGTTTAAAGTCTGGAAGATTATGTATGCAAATTTATTGGAAAATTCCCTGCATCACTAGAAAAGGAGAGAGAATCATGCCTCTCCCCTCCCTAAAAAAAAAAAAAAAAAAAAAAAATCCCAAATATTTCCAATTCTAGCCGTAAAACTGGAAGCCAGAATGTGTAGTTGACAGGCACAGAGCCAGCTGACTTTAAATCACTAGCCTTTCCATCAGATCAGTCTTCCTACTTCCACATGGAACACATTTTAAGTTAACAATGTGTAGTTTGGCAAAGGAATTGTTTTTCTTTGGCATACAGCAGTTGTCTCATTTCTTTTAAAAAAAGTATTTTCTGCCTGCTTATATATACAGTGTGTGTGTCGACATTCTTTTGAACTTTAAAAACAGTTGTTACATCAAAAAAGCTTTACTTAAAGAATTATATTCTGGCTATTTTATTTTTTGTATATACACAGATATAAATGATGGAAATTGATATTTCATTCATCTGTGTAGTAGCTGGTGTAACTCATCCAGTTTTTACTGTTTACTTAAATACGTATGTAAATGCCTATAAAAATGTTGATTAAGCTGCTTGACCACAGACACTCAGAAAAACAGGCCTCCTTCCTTAAGAAAGTAATTTAAGTAAGTCTCAGTTGATATCAGAGTATTTACAGTGCGGGTATAGACTCTAAGACAAACGAAGATTAAATCTGATCATTTTGCTCTTACTCCAAAACCTGGTCATTTCAACCAGATGTATTTATAGCACAAAAAAAAGCAGTAGAATGGAATGCTACTCATTCAGACATTTGCAGTTGATTTATTCATTCCCAGTTGCTTCCACCGAAAACTCAGAAAAGCAGAAATGCAAATTTTCAGACATTGGTTCCACATGAAATGGGACAGACCACTGCACCAGCTACTGTTGTGAGACCAGATAGAGCTACTGCTGCCTACACATAAAGACAGCCATTAAGGAGAAGTTGTTTATTTCTGCTTCTGCAGAAATCATAAACACCAGCCATGAGCCTGACAGCACAAGCTGTGCTGCAGTAAATTCTAGTACTTTGCTGGCCATTCTAAGCTGCCCAGTAAAAGTTACTGTAGCTAAATCCCATATACATTTCATGAAATAATCCTGCTCAGAAGATGGTATCATATTCATGCACAGCAGGGTGTGCAAATGCCTATAAATCAAAACATAGAATCTGAAATATCTATAAAAAAAATCTGTGCAAATTTAACCATGACCCTTTGCCAGACAATAGGCCTTCATATGCTTTGCAGCTTAGCAGACACCAAGGAATTTTGTTTGGAAGTGATAGCTACTGTCTATGTAATATTTAGGACCTATTCATGGAGCATCTGGCAGAAAATAAAAGGGTTTCCTCCTCTAACATATGCTAAAGAAGGATGTGGTCCTGTGCCTGCTCCTCCTCTTCTGACTTTTTGCAAATAGCACAACATAAGAGACAGTTGTTTCTGGCTGCCCTGCTGCCTGTCATGGCTGTCAAATGAAATCCCATGAATTATTGCTCTTCCAGATGTAAGAGATTTCCAGGCTGCCTTAAACTGCCTGTGGTTTGCGGTACTGGAGAGGAGAGAAACGAGATTAAACTTCATCTCATCAGTGCAATCTGAAAAGATCACACAGAGGACTAATAATCACAGCTTTTTCATTCCAGAGCTGGACCTGAGAGCTGTGTGTTTTTGTTTCAGGGCTATGTCACATTAAGCTTGTTGGAAGACATTGATTAAGGTCAAACAATGTTTGAAGATCAAAAATAAAATTTTTAACTCTGTGTTGCTGCATACATTTTGCATTCTTCAAAAAATGTCACGCATTACTTTAGCCGGCTGAAACAGAGGAGACTGTAAACTGAGTTCTGTAATTCTGAGATGTCAGCACTTCTTAGCATAAACTTATGAAAGATAAAAAAGAAAATGTTCAGGTAAAATTATTAATCTAATGTCATATGGCGTCTCCTATAGTTCAGAGGAAACAGTCACCAAACAACCTCACTTGTCACTGGTTTCTCCATAAACGTCTGTCCTTGTGATTTTCAGAACTTAGCTTTTCTTTTTTTAAGATTTTTTATGGTTTGTTTGTGCCAACCACAATGGCTTCTGGACCTTTGAGGTTAGTCTGAATGGTTTGTATTAGCAAAGAATTCTTATTCATGCCCTGTTTAGTCAGAATGTTTAGTTTTCAGAATGCACAACTGTCACCCTCCATAAGTTAAGAAATAACAACACGTTCAAAATTATAGGTAGAAATTTAAATAAAGGTTTTCATTACCTTTTCCAGAATTGTTCTGTAATTGTATTGTCCACTCCAGCCATTTAGTGTTTAACTTCCAAATAGTTTTTTTCTATCCTTTTTCAAATGCATGCACATGTATGTACAAAAGCAGAGAGAAACATAGTAATGTAATGAACGTAGTTACCTGCAAACTATACTTTAAATAATAGCTGTAACACAAAACAGTGTAATGCTTTAACACCTAACCATTGTCAAATTATTACTGTCACGACTTCTTTTTTTATGAAATCAAGACAAGTGGAGAGGTCCCTGACATTTCACTTCATCCCTATTAGCAAAATATTAATTATAGATAAGGAAAATATGTTGCCCCAAAAACACCTGGAAATAATTGACAAATGTATGCGACTTAGATCAGAACGTAATTGCCCTGATTCGACCTGTGTAGCTTTTTTTAAAAACTGACGTAGCTTGTTTAAGTAATAGTGTTGGCTACCAGATGTAAAACCTCCCAGGCTAGTTTCCTTTTTCCATCTGAGCTCAGGCATATCACAAAGGCTCTCTAATGTGAGGGGATACCAGTAAAACAGTGATGAAAACCATAGGTACGAATATCTGCAAGTGGCTCACATGAAAGCATTTATCGCTTTTCATGCACGTGTATTAAACCATAGTGGAAAAGAGTCCTTCATTGAAAATGCATTAATTATTTGACACTGGGTTTCCTCAGACTTTTTTTTTTTTTTTTGCTATGGGATGCAAGTGAAAGATTACAGCTGAAAAAATGATCATCGTACTTGAGGTAGGCTCACAGAATCTTTTCTTATGTTCTGTGTGAAGTTGTCTTGAACTGAAACCTCTGCTCCTTAAGGATTAAGGGATTGAAAAGCAAAGACTGAAGCTGCTGTAATTTAAACCCAGTCATTCTCTAGCACAAAGGTGCAAAATGGACTAAGCCAATCTGCTTCTTTGCTAGTTCAGCTAAGAAATAATTTTACCTTTTGAAAGTTTTGTACTATTAACATTCCAAAGATGTCATTATCTTTAAAGGAAATTTATTCTCTTGATTTTTTAACGTGAGATCAGAGCCATGAGATGTGGAATAGGTGGACATGGTTTCAAATTGCAGTTTACAGCATTTCTGAAAAATTCCACCTATGCGATGTATAGATAAATCAGAAAGATAAAATTCACCAATGAATGCTACTGAGGTGGGTTTTCTTGTGTATAAGAATATCTTCTCTCCAGAAATACTTGCAGAGCAGTTTTCTATTGCTATTTTAAAAAATGGTTTATGTTACTAGAGAGTCATAAAAAGTATCGGATGAAGCAAACTTAGTTCCAAGGACTGCAAGAGAAGAAGGAGCATTATGTTATATTGCAGATAATTAATACATTCACTAGACAGAAAAAATCCAGTTAATTACTGGGTGCACGTTAACTGATTGCAGGTTCCGAGTTTCAGTAACAAAATGAACTGAATTCACATTTCAGGTTGTTGGTTTCTTTTTAAAGTCTGTCACAAAGGCGCAGTACATCATTCTAATCAAAACAAATCAAAAACTTCTTTTTCAAAAAAATATTCCCAGTGGAAGAGCACCGTAACCAGCAGAAAATGAAGCCCCAGCACTGTGGTTTGGGCACTCCTGTGCTGTGCAAGGGACCTGTCTTTGATTACGGGGTCTAATGCTCCGCTCGTAGACGAGCACTCCCCGCAGAGGCAGCGATGCTCAGCCTGCGAGCAGAGAGTAGCTCCGCGGCTTTGGGGAGCACAGCCCCTCGGAGACACTTGCTTGGAAGTGACTCTAGGGCAGGCGGAGGTGGGGTCCCCCCAGCGTGTCAGCTGCTGTGAAGTGGAAGCTTACGTAGAGTGAAATAAGGGAGTTGTCGTTCTTTGGAAGTCTACAGTTTTTCCCCCGAGGGAAAATACATAAACATATTCTCCTGCAGTACATGTTGAAATTTACTACTTATAGGAGCAAGCGTAGACCTTAGAATTACTTGTATCAACTTTGGGCTACGTTGCATATTTTCCATTTGGGTAAGGAAAAGTCACATAAGTGGTTACGTATTTGTATTTGTAAATCATCTTCTATCACTGATTTAGAACTGTGACCTGCTGTTTATCCATACATTTGATGTGGAGCTGGCAACCAGCAATAATACGAGCTTTCCAGCCCTTCCCATTTATAACTTCAAAGCCTAACCTGGAGGACCACCCTCTCTAGAGACACAAGCAATTCATTTTCCATATTCAATGTGCTTGTCTTGAGAGGAAAAAACTGCCAGTCATGCCAAATTGTGTTGAATGATACAAGGTAAAGCTAGTTTCATCACATGGGCAGCTGACACAAAACTCTTCCACTTATCTTAGGTTGGATGGGGACTGGGTTCAGAGATGAAAGGTCAGTTCTTTATCCACTAAGCCCTCTAGATATTCCAAAATCCCCAGTACATTACAAATTTGAACAGTTTAAGCTCTCTTAAATAAAAGAATCTCTTCTCGAGGTAAAGTATACAGTGTATATAGATACAGCGCGGGAGAAACATGCGAAAGGTCAGAGATGTGACCTTTTAACGTCAATAGTTTTATTTATTGACAAGAAGTCCAGTTTAAAGAGCTTAATGAAAAAGCAAGACAAGAATCAAGGAATCTGTTAAACTGCGTAAATTTGGCTGACTAAATAAATTGTACGGTGTGCCTCAGAAATTGCAATTGCTATGAACATTTTCTGGAGCTTATTCTCAATAGAAGAAGCAGCTTCAGAAATTAAGAGCATACTGTTACACTAGCAATCCACAAACTAGTTTCTCAATTCTCCTATTGTGGCCTAAGACAATTAAAGTGGGGTTTCTGTTTTCCTTAATGCTTTCTTCCATGACACTTAACTTTTCTGTTGTCCCAACTAAGGAAAAGTAATAGACATTTTTTATTTAGTGCTCACTCTCATTGGAATTAGTAGAGAAAATCCTGATGGCAGGATGACAATGCAGGATGACAATGATTTATTTTATTTTATTTTATTTTATTTTATTTTATTTTATTTTATTTTATTTTATTTTATTGTACTGTACTGTCCATAGTTGTTCAGGCCCACACCAGAAAATTCTACTTAGCATGCACACTGACAGAATAGATTTACTTTTGTATTGCCTGATAAATGTTTTTCCCATACATCAAATGTACAGTCAGAAATATCGGTGACTATGTATATAGATAATATAACTAATATATGAATATCAATATAAACAATAGATTTGTGTACGTGGATGGATTTTCCAGCGGTCCTGAGCACCATCAGTTTCTACTGAAGCTACTGGGTGCTGTAAATGCTCAGAAATTCCAAATATAAAGCCATTTAGCTCTTAAAAATTATTTTGCTCCTTGTCAAGTGCAATCCGAGAGTTCTGAAGATTAAAAGTGGAATTGAAAAATTTGTTTCCTGCAAGAACAGTACTTTGGCCTTTTACAGTGCTATTTATAGACTACAGCATTTTGTTTAGGTGAATCAATTATCTGTGTCCTCAAATGCAGATTTTATTTTCATGGACTTTTGCATCTTGCCATCTCAGTAATAATGTCTGATATTTTTCTAGTTCAATTTTACAGCTTCTTCTCTGAAAAGACAACTGCCTTTTGTGATATAATTTAGCGACCTCATTGCGAATGGGCATCAAGACACAAATTGAGAACACAGGGAAGAGAAACAAAGCTGGATTAAAGATTGCCTTGAACTGCTGGAGCTCTGGCCCAAGGACTCTGCATTCTTGTTTAAAATGCCTTGACAATAATACTGATCATTTCATCTCTAGTGCCTTTTATGATTTTTTTCCTGTAAAATGAGAACAGGATAAATTGGGAGCAGCTATAATGACGGAAACTGGATAGTGCAGCACAACACAGTGGTAGTGCTAGTTCTTGCGGTAATCGTTTCATCTTATTCCTCTTTCTTTTCTTATTAGTGTTATAAAATGTCTTTGCAAATTGATATTGATAATTTTTTATATAAATAGTAAACAAAACCATACTGTTAATACAGCTTTGTTTACGAAACTTTATAGCCTAATTAATTCAGCAGGGTCTCTTGTCAATATTTCAGACTACCTTCAGCATGACACGATCACTCCTTTTGATCTTTCCTGCCACAAAGTATGCTAACTCTTTGTATTTGTATTTTACAGATATTTTTAATGATCTCTGAGGTTAGACAAACTATTGATGAAAGATTTCTTGATCAAAACAGATATTTGGGTTTATCTTTAGATAACGGTGAAAGCTTCACAGTACCAGCTTACTGGCTTCACACAGAAGGGTGAAGCTGGTGCATGACAACCTATAACAACTTCACATTTGCAGGGCTTTTTTTCCTATATTTTAAACATCAGTGTTCACCCTCGTTATACAATGAAGCGTATGAACACTGAATCATCAGTTCTTTCACATCTGTGACAAAGCATTAACTAGACTCTCCTTTGAAGGCGATATTACAGAATTGCCTAATACATGCATATCGAGATGTCATTGTTTAAATTATCTCATTGGAAAGAAATTTCACGCACAAAAAATATGTGCACGTGCAACCATCTAGATTATGAACAAATTCTCTGGTGTCATTCTGGCTTATTTTTAAGAAGAGCTGGAATGCCCCTCAGTTAATCTGCATTATATTGTGCAGACGGGCTTTCATGTAGTCTCATCACTGTGGCGAAATGACTGTTTATCAAAGGTCAGTTACAGTACTCAGAGCCCCACAATGGACTGAAATTTAGGAGAAGATGAGTAATTTGGAACCTTAATAAACCTTAATAAAGAATTTTGCTTTATTTGTTCCTAACCTTGAAAAACACTCACAGATTTCAACTATAATACAGGATGCAGCAGTACAACTTCTCAAGGGCCTTTTGTCTGCACACCTCGTTGCCTGCCAGAGGCTCATTGTTAGCACTTAGTAACCGCAGTAATACAGGGTGGGTGTTTATTGTATTTATTGACAAGTGCCTTTTGTTTTCCTTTCTTTTCTTTTTTTTTCTCTCCCCAGATCTTGATGAACATTCTAGCCTTTCTAGCTTCCTCGTTTTCATTGCATTTTATGAAGGCATAAGGAGGCCTTTTCCTATCCCGAGACATAAGTGCCAAAGAAAGGTACTTTTTTTATTCCTTCCTGAGCTTCTGGACAGATAATTTGTACCTACTGTGTGCAGCCTGAGTGTCTGAAGTACACATTAAAAGAATAAATGGCTCCACTCCAGTTCCACATATGGTAAATGTGTTATACTGATATTGCCTTACCCTGTCAGATTAACGAATATATATTTCTTTAAGTTTGCAAATAGAACCTGGTAAAAGTCCTGTTAAAATAAGGAAAGGTTTTAAGGTTTTGGTTTGAACTTTTTTTTTCCTTAAATTGCTGAAGGAGGCATTTTGGTGTTATGGCCTTAGAAAGAATTGTATAAGTTTGTTGTCACTGGAATTTTAAACTCAAGGGCTAGGTTTTCACAGGGATGAGCATCCACAGTACTGTCTAAATTTTTAGGATCTATGAAGACATGACCTTAAGTTTACTAGCTGATTTTGGGAAAAAAAGCAGTGTCATAATTTCAGCATGTTTCGGGTTTTTTTAACATCTACCCTGAGATAAATCATGAGGAAATTTTGGAATAGACTGGAAATCTGGGGGGGGTGGGGAGGGCGGGGAGAAATATAAATTACATATTTAAGTCCCATTGCAGCTAATGGCAATTGGATACCTAATACTTCTGACTATGTTGAAAGTCTTCCCTGTTTCAAACAATCTCAGAAACAGAACTTATGTGTTAGCAGATAAATTCTGCAACTAACTAAAGCCTATGGTCTCTTTATGTTTTTTTGTTGGACTATATATAATAAAACATCAGAAGTTCAGAAAGATTTTATTTAAGCATTCTGTGTTATGATATTCTGCATCATAATATAGAGGTGAACTGGAAAGAAGATGTGTACACTGCCATGGAAGTTGTGAGAACATGTTGTACTAGTACCTTAGCTGTCACTCCAGACAGTCAAATGAAGTAAGTCAATGGATCTATGGTACAGAGGTCAGAGTGGCAGTATTTCTGAAGAATTCAGAGAAGCTGTCTGGAGACTGCTAGTGTGTGAGATGGAGGAAGAAAGAGAAAGATGAGCAATGAATTCCCTAAAGCTATTCCCCTGAATGTGTTCCATAATAAATTTTAAATGTGTGTCATAGTGGGGTAGAGGGGTCAGATTTACTAATAATTTGCATTAACATTTGTAATATCTATCTTTTATGAGCATGATCTCTTTTAGAGTTTTGAAAGTTTGTATTCTTCCCCAATAAATTCAGAGGTTTTTACAGACTGTGTCATTCTCTCATATGATGTACCTTATCTGCATCTTTTATATACGAAATGAAGAGGCTGCTATATCCCTCTTACTCTTTTCTTTGCCTGACTGCTTAGCAGACAGAAACTGCTGTAATCTGCCACAGCATCAACGAATGAATGGGGGAGCGGATGTTTTCCCCACAGAACCCAGACAATAACGCTGGGCAGGAGGAAAATGCACTAACACGAGGATCTGATGAGAGAGTGCCTTTCCTCCAATGACCCAGCTGGCTTGCCCATGACAAAGCTTTTACAGGACATAACATAAATGAAATAAGAAGAATGAAAAGCATTAAACAATGCAGCCAAGGAGACAGGAAGAAGAGGAACTTAAAGGAAGGCAGAGTCTATCTCAGAACCGGCAAAAGGCAATATTGCCTGTGTGATTGTTCCAGCCTTCACAAAGGGGATTGTTTGCCTAGCTGGGAGCCGCCGGAAAGGATTAACAGTTTTCCAGGGCAGACAACACCCCTGTGATCCCACCTCGGGGTATCTCAGGTGTGAAGTGGGGGCTTGGGGAAAGGGCAACGGTGCAGGCTCAATTGGCCAGTAGTGCCCTTGGCTGACATCGTAGTTTATTTGTGAGCTTATTAAGCCTGGCCAGTCCTTTGGGGGCACTCTTGGCAAAGGTCACAAAAGACAAGATTTTGCATAATGAATACATTAAAATCTTTTTGTTAGTGCATGGGGAGCAAGAGGATAATGGCAATGAAGCTTTGGAATACAGGAAAGGAGGTAAAAGAAAATTAGTCCCTGAGGTAGCAAATATGATCACCATGTGGACTTGGGTTTCTATTTTAGTAAGTGAGCCCTGAGAGAAAAAAAGTGCTTGGAAACATGCTGCCTTTTATTTAGATCCACAGCTACCGCACTGAAGGAGTACACCACAAAGGGCAAAAGTGCCACCCCCCTCTATGATGAGTCATTTATATGGAAGCGTCCCAGCAAGTGCATAGGAAAGGAGGAAGTATGCTGTATGCATTTCAAAGAAGATTTCAGGCAAAAAAAATTAAAAAAGGAAAATAATTTTTTTTAAAAAAAAAAGCCATGTCAGCATGGGGTCTATAAATTGCACTTAGTTATCATAAATTCATGCTGAAAATAAAGTTAACATTATCAGATTTTGACCATGATATTCCTACAGGATTGATGTCATAATACGGGAGATAAGACCTAGATGCACCTTTCCTGGCACTTTATTAAAGACCCAAATTGGGTGGCAAGGATAAGCAAGTTTAGGTACACATGTGAAGATGACAGGGTCGGACAACTCAATAACCTGGTGATTCAAAAGATTCAGGGCTGATAAAAGATAGAAACACCAGCTATCAGGGTCAGTTCAAGGGTGCTATAAAGAGAACCAAATCCCACTGAAAATAGATAAAATACTACTTTAGTTGCTAAGGTACCTTAATCTGATGAAAGCTAAGTTGTGTGAATTTTGTAAGGGTTTATCGTTATTTGCACTGGTCCTAAAGTGCAAATATGCAGTCTTAAGTAATTCAAAGAAAGTTAGGGGAGGACTCAGGAATATAGTAGCTGGTCCTTTTGAGCATGTCAGTGCTGTCTTCAGGCAAGTTTGGACTTGAGGAAAAATCAGTGAATAACTACATCAATTTGCTAGGATGTCTTTCCATCAGTCTATCAAGATTTTTAAGAATCTTGATAAGGGCATGCTTTTGGCAAAGCCCAATATAGAAACTACTGTACTTTTTTGGCTGTCAGTAGATCATTTAGAAAAGCAAATTCACATTTACTTTCTGTTCATTGGGGGAATATTGTCTAACAGAAATAGGTATGTCTTTATAATGCACTTGCATTTTAAAGTCTGAGCATATGTATAGGGCCACAATAGTTAGGCCACTAATGAAAAATATGTGCTCAGAAATTATTTACATTATCCTGTTCTATCATTTCTGTTCCTATAGAAAATATGGGAGCTAAATGATACAATTCTATTTCACCTCATCTTTCCCCTATTGGTGCCTCCGTTATTCACTGCTTTTATCTCATCAGGTTCAGCAGCTGGAAACCAGCTTCTGCCTAGTAGCAGAAAGTTCATCAGTATAAATCGGAATTCTGTGTTTCTTATCACTGGTGACCCTGCACTGGTTGCAGGATCCAGGATGGCCCTGGTGAGGTGACAAAGTCAACTCTAAATACTCAGTCTGTCAGGAATTTTTGTACATGTTGACATCTTTGTTATTAAGAATTCTCAAGGATGACTATGCTATTCCAACAAATTCTTTGGTGATGGGGACTAGTAATTAAAATAATTAAGATTTGAAGCTCCTATATTTGCAGATAAATGGTGAAAATCACATCTAATTTTAATTCTCAGAGTATGCCTAAATCGGTCACATTATTGTAGCCTCATTTGTACTAGAAAACTCTTCTCTGGATCTAATATCCTAGAATGACTTAATGTTCTTGTCTAGCATCCACATGTGCACCATTTGGTATGGAAGAAGATAGCATGCTGTGCAATGTGTGATGCACAAGTTCCCAAAGCATTGACTGAGACAACCCACACAGCTACTCTCCCTTTTCTGCTGCACAAGAAATGGATTAGAACCACAGTGAAAAAAATAGAACTGTTGGGGGAGGGGGAAGGACAACAGTAATTTCTTGTCCAACATTTCAGTCTTTCTAGATTTACTTTGTAAATGTATATGCAATATTTTCACAGGTATGAAAAGACACTATCTAAATTTCTTTTTAAACAAATATTGCAGAAATACTTAAAACACTACAGAAAGATTTTCAGCTGAAAGGCGAGGGGAATGCACTTCTTTACAACTTGGGCAACTACCTGTGTTTTATTCTGTCCCAATGAACACCTAGAATTCCTACCTCTGTAACTAGCATACTTTCAGCATCTGGTTTCAGATCACTGATAACACAATGCAAATTTCTCAGAGCACAATGCAGATGAATGTGGAACTTGTTAAATGAATGATCTCAAAAAAGAGTTAGTGGTAAATCATCATCAAACGGAAGTGATCCTAGGAGGCTCCTCAGGGATCAACATTAGACTCAGTGTTATTCAACGTTTTCACCCATGAGTTAGAACATAAACATAAATCATTCTTAGAAAATTTGTGGGTGGCAGAAAGATTGGAGAATCCGTAAATAATAATCAGAACAACAGCGCCATACCTTGCACTCCGAATTGCTGGTAAAATGAGATCATTCAGCAAACAATAAGAAAAACAACCGATGTTGCAACTCAGTCAAATGCAAAGGCATGCATGGAAGAAAAAGATGCAGGTCAGCCCAGCAGGATGGTCATCTTTGGGAATACATTGCCTGAGGACTCTCTACATATTGTAGTGGAGAGCTGAACACAGGCACAACTTTGGAAAATAGCAGTTGAAATTCTATTAATAATCAAGTGAGAGACAGGATTTGGATTTTTTATATCTTAATTTGGCAATAATTAGACAGATAAGAGAATACTTTTTCCACTTCTGTTGTCCACAGTTTAAGGAGTTTGGGGTTGTTGGTCTGTTGTTTTGTTTTGTTTTGTTTTGTTTTTTAAATCTGGACATGTAGAAAAGAGCCATAAAATTATTCATGATTGGATAAAATGCCTGCAGTGAGGAACTTTAAGAGCTTGGTTTGTTTAGTCTATCAGAAAGAAGATTGACAAGTGACTTAACTGAGAGGTAACTGCGAAAGTATAAGTACTCTAACAATGAGAAAACACAGAGTACTAAAGTGCTCTTTAATCAGGCAAAGAGCGGGATAACAAGAACTAATGGCTGGAAGCTGAACTAAGCCACATGTTAACCATGAGTGGTTAACCACTGGAACAAGTTATAAAACGGTATGATCACTTCCCTATCTTTTAATGTCTACAGATCAAGACAGATTCTCTTTCTGGAAGATTTGCTTTATCCAAACACAAGTTATTGGCCTCAGTACAGAACAAATGGATAAAACGTGAAGGCCTATAAAGGAAAGCCAGTAGTATAATATAATGACCTCTCCTGGTGTTAACCTCTTTAAAAAAATAATACTGAAGTGTTAACTCCATTGTGCATCTCTCAAATGCCATTTGTTACATCTCAGACCAATCCCTGTACTGCCTGTGTCTGAAGTGACCTGAATTTTCAAGTAAGTTTTAAACAACACTGTCACAAAACGTCTTTCAAAAACATGTTCTAGAGAAAGTGCATTAGAATAAAAGCAGAGATATGATGAAAAGCATTTTTTTTAAATTAAAACAGTATTCATAGTTGTAGCGGTCTTGTTCTTAAGGTATCATTACTTAGTCCATTGCATGAGCAAGGTAGCAGTTCACATCCAGCCTAGTTTTGTTTAGAAAAAGCCTCAGTCTAGCTTTATATTTTCTAGTCTTTTCTGTCATCAAATGGGTCACCTCCCTCTAACACAGCTGTGACAGGCTCAATAGTGTGGTTTCAGGGTATCATCTTTTCAGATGACAGAGTAAGCATACTCATTTGCTATTCCAGGATGAATGAAAAAGAGTTGTGGATCATCCTCCATAGATAATCAGAACTCTCTTTCTGTCTGGGATTGGAAAAAAACATCAACTCTAAATAACAGAAATATAAAATATCTTGATGTGTGTGAAGAAAGCGTCATCTAAATTTCAATTTTAAAAATATTGTAGCTATACTTGACATACTGTAGAAAGGTTGTCAGTTGACGGGTTAGAAACCCGTATTGCTTTTACAACTGGGGCAACTACTGATGCATTGTGTAGCCACTGGACTGAAGTACCAGGCAAAAGAGTAGGGTTGCTCTGCCAGGTACAAACAAGTTTTAAGCCTTTGGTAAATTGGCAGAAATGGTTTAGGTAATAGCATCAGTATATGATATGTTCTTCCGTAAGAAGAAATAACAAAAGAGAATTGAAGTATTCAACAATGGACTTGTGATTATTCATAAATATTGTGAAGAGCAAGAAAGGCATTTTTTCCTTACCATGAATCAAATACAAAGCATGGTTTTCATGCAGAAGTTGATCAAATTTAACAATATTGATTCAGAATTTATCAATTTGAGAGCCAGCTTTCAATCAGTGAGGTGGTGCAAAGCTGTCCATACTCCACTTAGGATTTGACTCAGTTCTGTGGCTTACTGTAGTTTACATTTATAATGGTTTTGAACTATGATATATCAATTCTTAACCATTTATTTCTAATGTGGTATAAAATTACCACCAAGGCTATGGAAGCAAGAATTTTCTAAATTCTAAGGGAAAGGGGAGGAGACCTGTAGGAAAATGTGTAGTGTGGACTAATGTAAATGAGATTATTAGGGACCACACAATCTCTGTTAAAAAGCATACTGTCTGATGTGTTCAACTTGTCCTCAGGCTCCCAGCTAACAGCCCTTGAGTAGAATCTAACCACTGTCACTGGAACTTCAGGATGAAATGCAAACCTAGGTATCTTTTCCCTCGGTTTTCTTTGGTCAGGAGATATCACTGCTGAGTAGACCTTGCACATTAATGGAAAATTCCTAACCTTTGTTTACTCGTGGATGGTGTCCCCAGAGCTTCACGAAACAAAGGTCTTGCTGTCTAACCCTTTCTGGTAAGCATGATCGCAAAAAATAAATAGCCTGGCCTCTGCATCATGGATTTTCTTTAAAAAACTTCAGTAACAGTTCTTTGAAAACTTCAAATTTTGCAACACAGGTTTAGTTCTTGTCTCATCCATCGGGATATCACAAGCACATCAGAAAGGTGAGTTTCTTCAATGTTGCTCTCTCTGGTAAGTTTTTCATACCTCTGGCGCTGTTCTTCAGTAGACATGGGATTTACAAATGTCCAGATTACCAGCACTTAAAAAAGTGGGTCTATGCAATTCTTGTTGGGGTGGTGGAAAGCGAAAGAACAGAAAAACAGAGTCAACCCCTCCCTGTTCCAGGCTTGGGATTCCACCTTCCTCTGACATCATTCACTGCCACATCAGTTGGCTGAAGATACTACTACTTTTGGGGCCATTGTCTTAGCCAAATCAGTGAAGTCATCCTAGTCAAAATTAACCTGAAAAATTATTCATATATAAGAAGTAACAATTAGTGAAGCGGCTTAATCTTTGGGAATGGTAGCCATCAATAAGTCAAATTTTGGGGGGCAACAAACATAACTGCTGATAAAAGAAAGGCTGAGGGAGATGAGGCTCTTTAGTTTGGAGCAGAGACTGAGGGGTGACCTCATTAATGTTTACAAATATATAAAGGGTGAGTGGCATGAGGATGGAGCCAGGCTCTTCTCGGTGACAACCAATGATAGGGCAAGGGGTAATGGGCTGAAACTGGAACATAAGAGGTTCCGCTTAAACTCGAGAAGAAACTTCTTCTCAGTGAGGGTGATGGAGCACTGGAACAGGCTGCCCAGGGAGGTTGTGGAGTCTCATTCTCTGGAGACATTCAAGACCCGCCTGGACACGTTCCTATGTAGCATAATCTAGGTGTTCCTGCTCTGGCAGGGGGATTGGACTTGATGACCTTTCGAGGTCCCTTCCGGTCCCTAACATTCTGTGATTCTGTAATGTGAGTATATTTTACTGGTATAAAGCAAGGGAGCTGATACTTTGTGCAGCAGAGTCTGAGTTGTTAAATCTGGGTACGGAATGAAGGACACTTGTCTGATGACAGCAGATACCACTGTCTTTGTGATAGAAACTTATTCCCAGATAGAGCCGTCAATTTAGTAAATGTTGAAATGGTGCCGTGATCAAGATGAATGCTTGTTTCTTCATAAAACCTTGTGTTGGATAAGTAAAGCAATGGCCTTCACCTCAGGCACTTCATTAACTGAACAACCAACTGATAATAGACCATTGCATCATTATTGCTTAAATAATGATGTTATACTGAGTGAATATAAAGCAGCATTGTTTGGATGTAGGAATACAATTATGTCCAGAAATACCTTAGTATTTATTTGCTTTATGCAAAGGTTTGTTATTTGTAAACCAGGAAGATTTCTGCTTGCTGATTTTCTAGTTTCCATTGGATGTTTCTCAGTAGATTTAATACGTGTATAATCAGCTAGATTTTTGTCTTCCGTCCAACATTCCAAACAATTGGGGAGATATTCAGGCCTGGTTTGGTTGAATTGCCTTCCCTAGGTTACACTCTCACATCTTGTTTATAATTCTTCCTCTACAATGAAACCACTCTATCTTAATTTCACTGCAGTACCACATGGAGGATCACCAGTTAAACAGGGTAATTAGCACAAGAATTGTAACACTGAAAGAACAGCTTAAACAAGAGACAAACATGACTTCTGTTTAAAGGAAGTCTATTAGTCTGGTGGACTTCTTCAGGGATTGGTCGTAGGACCAATATTATTTGATATTTTCATTAATGACTGATACAAAGACTGGGAGTGTGCTAATGAAATTTTTCTGATGACGAAAACTTTGACAGAGTTGCCAATACCAAGGAGAACTGGAATATCATACAGGAAGAATTAGGTGACCTTGACGACTGTAGCAATAGAAGCAAGATGAAATTTAATAGTACAAAGTGTAAGGTCATGCACTCAGGGACTAATAACGAGAATTTCTGCTATAAGCTGGGAGCTCATCAGTTGGAAATAGTACAGGAGGAGAAAGACTTGGGTTTAATCAGTCAATCACATGATGATTATCACTACCAGTGTGAAGCTGCCATGAAAAAGGAAATTCAATCCTAGGATTTGCTGGGATGTTTTCTAGTACGGCTAGAGAGTACTACTTGCACAAGGTCTTGGCAAGACCCTCTCTGGAACAGGGCATACAACTCTCTTGCAAGACAGTTTCATTCAAACCAGAAGTACTTCAAAAAAAAAAACGGAAAAGAGATGTTAAGGAGCTCAGGTGACACCTGAAAAGCACCTTAATTTCTTAGGTTTAGCAAAACGGAAGCTGGAGGAATACAGATGTACTTTGTAAATACACTACACAGCAGAAAGAGAGTTATCTAAGCTAAAGAACGAAAACTAACTAAACATAAATGAAATAGTATGAAAATTTGCAGAATACTTATAAATATGACGAGTGTAAAGTTTTTCACCAGCCTAATGAGAACTAAAAACCATCTGCATTTGACATCAAGCTCAAGAAGTTTCCAAAGAGATTTCATGCTGAATTTGTCTAATAGTCCAGGATTTCTTCCTTTCCTGTTGCCCTAAATCTTAGACAGCTATTGCCAGAAATGTTTGCTGTTAACACCTCCCTTTAAACTGAAACTAATAAAATGGATGGCTCAAATCCATTCTCAGTCCCATCATGCTCTGTTGAAGGGTTACAGCTAAACATTTTTAGACTGCCTTTCAGTGGAAATGTTGACAGGCATGTTCAGTTAATGTCCTGCAGTATACAATTATTTTCAGCCTATGGAAAAGCACTTTAGTAAACTTGTAAGTAACATTTTAGCTAATTTTATTTGTGTGGATATTGTAAAGAAGACATCAGTAATAGTAAAATATGTACTTTTTGTGAAACCCTATGCCTTCAACTATTTGCAATTAAAATTTCTTAAAAATACTGAAGAAATTAAGTCCAAGGTAATATGAAAAATTCTCCAATATTTTCATCTTGGTAGCTGTACACCAAAGAGGACAACTAGTGATGAACCTATGCAAAGTACAACGAGTTCAAGGTGCACAGCAACAACAACAACAAAAATCATATCTAGACTGTAATGAGAGTATCCTACAATAATTCCTTGTCTTTCTAATTATGCATGAATGAATGAAGCAGAGATGTCTTTGAAAATGCTTTGCTCAATGGACTCGGACTCATATTAAGAAGCAGGAAAACGGTGACATATTTGTACTATTGTTTTAGGCATCTTCAAACAACCTAATTTATTGAAATCAGATTTATTTCCTCAATTTTATCTTTAAAAACCAACAGCCTGACAGTTTGATATCTTGGATGCAGAGAAGACTTCATTGCCACAGAAAAGATCGGGGTTTGGAAACAGGACAGAATCCTTGCTCCTGGGACAGTGCATCATGTTGTGCCAGAAATGAAGTATTCAAACTAGTGGAATTCAGGGTTTTTCAATACTGTTATAAGAACATTCTTTGTGTTTACGACTATAGGAATATAGGGTGTGGAAAGGCAAGTAAGCCAACAAAAAGGAAAATTTAGCAGAGCTAAATTTCAATCCAGCATAAAGGAATAATGAAAATTAAAAGGCCCTGCTCTAGAGGGGAAGGAGTCCATTTCAGCATCCTTTGTTTGGAAATGGTAGACAAGAAGATCTGAAATACTATGTGTCTAAAGGCACATTTTCAAACTCACAAATTTTCTTTAAATTCTCAACCATTAGACTACAGCTATAACTCCAGTATAAAAAGAAGTTTTTATATTAGACTTATAAGAAAATACTAAGCATGGAAACATGCAGAAAAGGACACAGTATAATGATTTCAAATAATTCTTGGGAAATGTACAGAGGTCAACTTAACACCTTTTTTATTTTAAAGTACAAATACACTATGGACTTCTAGTGAAGTATACTATTTTTAAGAAGTTGTGTTTTTCTGATTAAAGAGCATGCTCAGTCCTGAATTCTTAAGTTCAAGTAGATCTTGGAAAAATATAATTAGGATATTTCTTTTTCTTTGCAGTTTATGTCAACTTTTTTTTTTTTTAGAGAAATATACCTGTATGATAATAGAGTAATTTCTTTCTGTCACCTCTCTTGTCCCGTATTTTCTGCTACTATTGGACTGTATATTTTTAGACTGGGAGAAGAAGTGAAATTATATATAGCAAGCAATTAAGACCTAGAATTTTCAAGCTGTCATGGCAGATTATAGAAGAAATTGTATCTTGGTTGAATCTTACCAGTATATAATGCCATTTCTCCATAGTCTATCTGCCTATAATCCACTGCAAAAAGTAAATAAAGAGCTTGAGCAATTTTTTCTCTTTTTTAGTCTGTCACCTCACTGTTAGGGAACGCAGAGTCAGGAATATAGTAGGTAGTATATAAATATGAGCACCCATTCCTACCTTCTACTTTTAACTTTTAGCAAGGGGCAAATTGTTATTGTCTCTACGTGAGGTAGATTGCTGGGAGCTTGTAGAGCTATGCCAGCCTTCTCAGGCACTGCACATTTAAGAGGAACATTGTGACTTCTGGAAGAATCAGGCAGTATTGCCTTTTGCAAAGTCTTGGCTGCCTGGACATAACAAAGCTTGCAAAATGACAAAATTAATATGGTGAAGTTGTTATAAATTTCAGAAGATAAACTTGCGGAGAATGTGTTCCTGCTACTAAAGGCATGGAGATAAAATAAAAATGCCAGCAGTAGGCACAGTGTTTCCAGAAGATATTAGGGCTCCTGTTCTTAACCATAGCAGAAAGAACGCAGTATCATTCCTAGTACTGCTTTGTATAAACCAAATTGGATTAGTAAGCACTACAGTGATAGACCAGAATAAGGCAAAATAAATTGTGAGAGTGAAAAGTAGGCCTTAAAAACAAGACAGGCACCTGAATGGATAGGTAAGCTAAATTAAACAGATGGACTTTAAAGAGTTAAGAAGAGTAGGTAGATTGGCATCTATCACGTAAGAGCTAGATGCATGTGAGCTGTACACAGGAAAACAAGTCAAAAGGGCACTAAAAGAAGAAAGTTCATATGGGAATAGGATTGTTACCTTTGAAACGGACAAACAAACAAAAAAAACAACAACAGAAGAGCTGCCCCAGAGCTCTAGTAGTCAAACAGCCTCCAGGCATGCCAGCCACTGCCAATTGCAGCTCCATGCCAGGAGCGAAACTGGTCAAACTGGCAGAAATCAGCCAGGAGGATGCCCTGTGTGCCACCGGTGACAAAACTGACAACAGAAGAAGGCTTAAAGTTTGCGGAATTTGCTTATACGAAGGTAAATGAAGAACACAGCAGTGCTGGGAAAATGAAGGAAGCTTCCGAAGTGTAAAGTGGGATGTTCAGAGATATTTTTGAGAGAAGTACGAGCTGGCAAAGAGAGCATAAGGCAAAGAGAGCACTCAGAACATTAGACTGGGGTGCAAAACAATAAAAAAGGAGAGTTGAATAAATTCTAGAACTCCCAGAATCTAGGGAAAATATATATTTGTATATAAACAAAATACATGATTGAAATACATATTTGTATCTATTATTTCCATTTCTATTTATATATGTAAATAAAAGTCAGTACCACCTAATTCTAAGGAGAGATATGTTTTAGGCTGATAGACATTTTTTGTTCACGTCCTGCATCTTAACAAGGAATAATAACATAATTTTTAAAAGCAGCAGAAGAACTAGTGACTGTGACCGGAAACTCTAATCTCACTCTGACTTCAGAGTTTTCCAAAATATAAGTTAAAGATGACAGTGATGCAACTTAAAATTTTAATTTATTTGTAATGAGTGCTTTGGGAAGTTTGTAATATCTGTTGTGTTGACATCTCCACATGAAATCGATAGACATGTTACCACTGTTGTAAAAAAGTCAAAATGAATAAATCTTTTACGAACTGTGTCAGTAAAGTTAAGTCACCAACAGAAAAAATTATGGTTGTTTCACTCTTCAGCTGTTTACAGTGATTGCTCTAAACTACTACATTAATTTGGTGGCATTGTATAATAAACTCTGCTCTACAGTTGGTTTTTATGATAGTCTAAGAAAACATCCGTGCAACACTGCAGACCAGTTCATCCTCTGTAACTTTTACAAATGACCTATGGTAAAAGTGGAAATGTTTTTATACGAAAGACATCGGATTTGGTTTATATGAAGATAGCTGTGACCTGGTGGTTAGGATGGAGTTCTAAATTAAAACAAACAAACAAACAAACAAACAAAAACCAAAACCACAGCACTTATTTTTCTCTCTCATTCTCGCTCTATCCTGTTATATTACTTTGACTAAGACATGTAAATCTACTTTTTTAAGTGATATGGGATGCAATTCAGAATGCCTGCTGGCAAATTTTCAGCAAGGAAAAAAAAAAAGAAGCATCAGAAATGAACATATCTAAAAAAAATGCATTAGTCTCTGAATTGTTGTTCTTTCCAAACAGGAATTATGATATTTACTTTGTCTTTATAATTGAAGCTCTGAAATGTTATAAATGTGAAAAGCAACACGTAAGTTCTCAAAATTATTAATTTTCACCAACTGTGATTCTGTGATTCTATTAAAAAAATAGTTTACTCATTTTCATTTGTTCAAGAGCGCGTTCTAGACATTAGATTTATATTGTACAAATGCTTGATATAAATTCCAGTTCAGAAAACACTATCTCTATACTAAGTGAATTGACAACAAAGCAGTATTATACTGGCCAAGTTATTGCCAGACATTTAACCACACAGTAGACTTCTCATCTTCAAAAGAAAGAAATTTCAATACAGCATTTAAAAAAATACACAGGAATGTATCAGTGGCAGAAATTACAGATCTTTTAAATCTGTTAACATCTTACTAAGTTTCACCTTACAAAAGAAGAATTTAGGGTGCATTTGAAGTATCCAGCTTTTATATCTTTTGTATGCTAACGTGCACTACTAAGGTTGCTGTTGTAACTTGCCAGTTTTTTCCTTAACAGTCAAATAAAGCTTTCATTAATGGCCAGCATGAATTAGACCTTCCCGTGGGCAACTTGAACTCAAGTACAGACTTTTACTAACGGTTTTTAATTGAATGAACAATTTTAATTTTTTAAAGAAGAATAGTTGTTTTTCTTCACATTTTCCCCCCATTCTCTGATCCTGAAGTGTTACTTAGGGGCATAATTTGTAAACATTTGGGGCTAATGCCCAAATATTAGATTCAAAGTCATGATTATATTTTCCTTTTTATATAAGTTTCAATTTTGTTTTCATGAACATGAAGACTGTGAAAGACTTTTTCAGAAATAAACTGATTTTTAAAAAAAAACAAACAAAAAATGACGTTTTAGCAATAGAAAATGAAAGCATGCTTGTACAAAACTCAGAACCATCCTCTACTGTACACAAATATGATTGTGTTCAACTTTGTTGTTATGATGGTAATGAATTTATTTGTAAAGCATCTCAAGCTGATGAGCAAAATCTGTTTCTGCTTTCAACAATAATACCTTATATCATTGTCCTTTCTGATCATTGCAAACCACAATCTATAGCACAGTATCTGGGCAATGGTAGGAGGAAAAACATATCAGCAAAAAGGGTATCTAATAAATAAACCAAACTATCCCAAAGTATTTTCCTCATATTTCCAGGTAATTTGAAGGATAGTAGAACCAAATAATTCCATTCATCTGTCTATTTGCATCTCAAATCAGAGAACCCACTCAGTAAAGATATCATTGAAAACAATAATAGCAGTAATAGAAAATATTTGTTATGCTTGTCTAGTCAAAATACCATGAAAACATTAGCTGCTCCAGCTACTTCTCAGCACCACTGATAAACCAACATGCACATTCTGTTTATTATAATGATGAAACAAAGCTGAAATAGCCAAGGGTGTATTATGTATGACTGATGGCGACAGTAGAAGTTCATAGCAGCTGATCCTATATTCAGCCCATTAAATTATGGAAGAATACAAAACTATTGCTGAACATTGTAAGAAGCGGTATTGTTTCTGGAGTCAAAAATTCAACACAAGTTTCGTTTAGCAAGTTCTTTGTAATTGATTTTGTTATCTGTTAAATGAGAGAAAAAAAACTATTACATTTTTGGCTAATAAAAAAGAGCTAGTATTTTGTAAAAGGCATTTTTTAAGGTGAGGACATATCTCAGCTCTTATTTAATGTAAATATCGTCTGATTTTGCAGACGTTCCCTCTGAAGAGTTTGTTGAATACTATACCTTTCACTTCCTGAAATAAAGCATAATATATTGTTCTTGTGCAGTACTAAGAAAGTTGTGACACATATTCTTTCTGCTATGCCACCCACATCAGGCACAGAGACAATTATTACAGTGGAAGTCAAATGGTCCCTGTCTATCTACTTGCTTATGGGGTTTTTTTGCCACAGAGGAGAACTAAACTTTCATAATTAAATCTGTAAGGTCTTTTGAGGAACTTGAATAAAAGATTTAAAATAAATATTCGTATTTTGATCAGGGAGTTATAGCCTAAAAGCACTATTTATTACAGCTTTTATGAGAACAGTACATGGCTTGGCACTAGTGGACCTTAATCCTTACCAACTTCTTTACATTCAGTGACATGTTGTATGTGCAAAAACGAAGGCACTAAATTTAAATTTTCCAAAGGTCAATACGGCAACTCTTACACTACGGCAACTCTTACACCTTACTTGAAGAATGTTATCTTTTTCAGCTTGTCTTGTAGCATAAATTTAAGAAATATAATTCCTTACTTCTTCCTAATACGTAAGAAGACAGTTTTCCTAATGCGAATTCAACTGGAGATGTTTCCTAGAGATCAGTGACATACGAGGAAATTCACAACTCCACAGGAACTATCTGTGAGTGACATGTAAAGGCAGAAGACATCCTGACATGGGGTGGAGAAAAGGGCAGGAAGAGGAATAAGGAAAGGAACTGAGATGATCACCAAATTCAGAGAGTATTTGGAACATCTTGAAACTCGCCATATGCCACTTAGATACTCAGAAGAACATCCATTTATGCCACTATATTATCTGCACATGTCCTCACGCTTAAATAGCTTCCTATTAAGTCAGGAGACTTCTAAATTTTGACATAGAAATACATATATATATATATATATAAACTTCAGAGGTAAATTACAGCCTTTGTTTTCAAATTGCCTGCCCATAACATCATAAATATTTATAGCAATATTTCTTTGAAAGCAAACTCATCAGCTTCTGCCTGTTCTTATTGTACCTTATTCAAGTCTAATTTTTCCTTGAAATTTTATTTTAAAATAACTTTTGTATTAATGGTCTAGTAATAAGCTGTCATTTAAAATAAGCTTAAATGATTAAAAAATAAGACCAAGCTTAAACTATTGTACTGAAAAATGTTTCATTTATTGCATTCCTTGTGGCTATTTAAATTTAAAAAACTGTATAGTTAGAAGGGAAGTTGCAAATACAGCAATCTATTTTATCATTATGGTGGAAACCGCACCAAAATTTACAATATAAATTAAACTTTCCCCAAGACTTTTGACTTCTGGTGCGAAAGTTGCTTTTATAGATGTTTCTTCAAAGCTCTATAATACAATAAATGCGTGTGACATTTAAATGATATATTGTCACTGTGCCTTCATCATTTTGTTTAGAGACTCAGACAGTACACTAAGGAAACTGCTCAACACGCAGAGGTTTGAGTCACATGATTCTCATTAATTTTAATGAGAGTTACATGGACAAATCTGTGTGCTGAAATTCATGAGAAGTTAATGTCAATAGAATTTACTGTCCTCAACTTTGCTCTCTGAACCTTTGTGCCTATCTACCTGCACCTCTGTAAATGTCCTGGGAGGAAAGGAGAGGACAGAGAAGTATGAAGTGAATAAAGAAAAAGCATTCAGAGTTTAAGAGGTCTATGGTATGTGTTCAAAGATAGGAAATAAGTAATCAATATCAAAATGGAGAAATAATATTTTTGAAATTGTACCCTCCTTAAAATCTCCTTTCAATGCATAATCTCCCTAATCACAGAGTTTTGCACATGATACATAATTATTATTCTTTTAAATCAAATAAATATATGTTGATATCAAAGTGACATTTCAGTGAAGTGTACCAAATGAAGGTTCATTTATAAAATAAAAATATTCAGAGGTTGTAATTAGAGTTTAATTTATAGATATAGTTAGTTGCTTGATTGAAGCTAAACCCATTTGTTATGCCTAAAAGAGTGTGAGAGAAGAAAGGTGCTAGTTTTGGGTTCAGTTCCTGCCACTATTACCTCTACCAAAATCAGTTGAACTAAACTTGGGTATAAATAAAAACAACATATAATATAAAAGAAAAAATCAAAAATTTTGTTAATCTTACTCAGATCTTAGTCTATTGACTCAAACAGTGAACATCTAACATGCTTTGAGAGTTGTTCAGCACTGCCAAACACACCATCCAAGTGCCCTTTTTCAGCAGTACTGTATGCAGCTTGTATTTATTAGACAGGCAGCTATTTGAGTTGATTAGCTACAAACATTTCATGAAAAAGGAATAATTGCTCATTCCTTACAAATGCATGTAGTTTTCTTCACCACTTGCTGACTCAGCTTCACTTGTGGTCTAAAGGATGAAGTCATATGGGTTTTTCATATTCTTGTTTTAATTTGTAACATTGGGAGGAATAAGAGAAGCAGTCTGTTATAGCTTGCCCTTGTTCTGCTGCACTGCTCCTGAGGACAGAGGATAGAGGATCCTCTGCTGTCTTGTGCAGTGAAGAAGTCACCAGCAGACACTTTTTCTGGAAAGTTAGGGAAGGAGGAGACAGAAATGTTACCTAATACACTGACTACACACAGCTGCCAAACAAGTCAAGGACTCAGGCTAACTTGTACAAGTAAACCTGCACCCAGGTCAGGACTCAGCAGAGATTGGGGATTGGGATGGTTTCTTGATGATCTCTTCCCAAGAAATTTATGGAAACTGAGTTCATCAGAGCTTTTTTCTGATTCTTTAATCCAGCAGAACTGAATGTGAATTTTTTGAGAGCTCTTTGAATGCTGGGCATCTCCAGGAAGCAGAAATTATAACTGATATGAGTTTTTAAAAGAGCAGTTAAAAAATCATGGTCCTGATTTTCATGCTGACATTGGGACCATAACAGTTTTACTGGTTTCTTTTTCACCTCACTAATATTCCCAGGTAGTGCTCTGATCTAGGATATAGTAAGAACACAGTCATGGCTTGGAAGTAATGAGAAGGAAATAGAGAATGACCTGGCCCATAGCACCTAGCTAATGAGTCCATCCTTCCAAAAATCTTTTTCTTTACCAGGGGGAAGTTTAGTTTTATTACTGCCCCTTTTGCTTTTTCAGGATATGTACTTGGAAGCATTCCTACTTCAACTTTTCTGGCTGCCCTCCATGCTTATTAAAAACAATAATTACAGACCTTGTTCTGCTCTTGATAGGTTCTGAAGATCACTCGAATGCGAATAGCTTGATACACATATTGCTTTCTCTAAGATCCTATCTGATTTTTTATACAACAGCTTACAGTAACACTACTTCCTATGAAAAGCTATTGCAGACAACTGACAGAGACCTGGGGAGACAAGAGCTATGCACTGGGAGAAAATTCCAGTTACACAGATTTAGAGGCACAAGCACTGACACAGTACCAGCCACAGTGAATAAATCATTGCAATTCACATTTGAAGAAAGAACATGTTCCGAAATAGAATTGCATCTGTAATGGATTGCATCAAACATGGAGAAGAAAACCAAACGCATCAAACTCTAGAGCCATCTGATGCCGTGTGAAAAAAGTGGCTGGATATAGTTTATCCTTTTTGTGTGCCAAAACACAGTTACTCAGAGAGCTATCCTCATTTCTGTACTTCAGAGAACTCCTTTCAATAAATATTTAATAGTATAGACTTTGCTATAATTAACAGATTAAAATGTGCAGAATTTGCTGAAGAGGATTTCATGGAATAAGATCAAATAACAGCAAATGTCAGTGCATGTCACCTGCGCACGTGCTTAATTTGGGATCTGTTGAAGGAAAGGCGTATATAGAGAACAAAACAAGGTACTCTTGATATTTAACAATACCATTGCTGTCAGCAGGATCCTTGGAAAATAATAGAAGTAATGCTTAACACAAAATAAAATTTTGAAATAGTAACAGCTCTGAAAAGATACATATACACATTTGGTAATAAAGTTTTGTGACATGATGTGTAACTTGTATCAAAAATGCAGAACTAACCTAAGTCTAAAAAGAATTCAAAAGTACAACAGCTGAGTACCAGCAAAAAAAAAAAAAAAAAAAAAAAAAAAAAAAAGACAAATGACAAAACTTAAAAATAACTGAAGACATATAAGTGAGAACAGATCTTAACCTCTGTTGATGTGCCACAGAACAATCTGACCTCAGTAAGAATAGTAGAATTTTTTTAAGTTTTTTATGAATTACTCAAAACTGCTCTTCTAAAGCATGGTAGAACATATTAGCACAAACTTTATCTGACAGGGACTCCTCTCACTTTCACTGACTCGTGGAAACCACTGCATCTCTACAGTGACCCACGGCAACAACTGGCAAATGTTTATGCACAGGCAGTCCAATACTGTAAATAGGGCTGTTAAAATGGAAAAATTTAGCTTATATGGCAGTTGATATGGTATCCAGCTACTGCACAAGCAAGTCGTTAGCACCGTATTTTAACAAAATGAGATTGTAATTAGAGGCTTTTGATTCTACAGGCAGAATGAGTTGCACATTTTTGGCTGCTGTTCCAAAAGCATGACATCAGAGTAATCAGCCATAGACTGTCATTCTCTGTTCACCCCACATGTTTTACTCCATTAGTAACTTGCACCTAGGCCCTGGGCAAGATGAGACTCTCAGTCATCAGTGAGCAATAAATATCTCTGCCAGGATTGATAAGATTTCTCAGACACATATAGTACTTTTTGTTTTGCTCTTGTTTTTCAATTTCACAAGCTGTCTCTGTGTAGAAGTTGGGTCTGAATCGCTGTTGACTTGTGCCTGCTTTGCCTCAGTAAGAATTAACAGTGCTCCTTTGTGCAAGCTGTCTTGGGTGGAATAGGACCATCAGAATAGTTTTGTTTCACTCCACAATATGGGAAGACTGTCCAGAATATCCCGTGTACCCCACTTCCCACCTGTTGCAGTGACCCTGTGGGTCACTGGTTGCAGACAAATAGAGTAACTTGCTTCCCTGTGCTGGACTGTGAGGCTGGGAAATCCTACAATCCTGCAGCTTAAAGTTACCTGTACTCTTTCTCTTGGGATGTGAGCATCGTCTTGCTAGCTCATTGACTTCGCCAAGAACTCTGTGCTTAGAATAATTACAGAATTGGGTCCAGAATATGAAACTACACATCTCAAAATGGAGATTAATGACTACATTCAACAGCTATTCCCCAAAATGTGCAGTATTACCATAGGACGTCGCAAATGATGTGTGAAATGAGACACCTCTACCGATTGGCAGTGCACAAAGAGGATAAAAAGAATGACATGTAATTATTACTGTGCTATTAGCTGTGATATTCAACTATGCAAAGACAGAAAAATCCAATAAATCCAAAAAGTCGTAGATTTGTTTAAAAAATAATAGACTGCTTGGAAACTTCTTTTTAGCAAACTTCACCAGAACTTTCTTCTGGAAGGAAAAAAGGATCCAAAACCAAAAAATGGGAGAGATTTTAAATGTCTCCTTCTCTCAAAACTCATCTCTTTCTTTCCTTTCACTTGGAAAAAATCAAACAGCTTTCAAGCATACTGACAAGTGGGAAGGGTGGGAAGGGGCAGAACTATGACATTAGTAAAGTTCTGAGAGAATTGTGTAACTTTACCTGTCAACAGATGCAATGCTCCCTTTTACAGACAGAAATAAATAAAAGGTATGTCTTCCAAAGCACGGATTAAGAATTAGTTAGGAATCTTTTGTCCAATTTTATGATTTTTAGGTTCTGTGGCAAATTATAGAGCACACGCTACCCATTTGGAGAGATAAACTTTTAGCAAGATGTATTAGAAACAACTGAAGAAAATGCATGCACCATTGTCTGGCATGAGCTCTGTAAGATTCCCAAAGGCAATTTCAATAAATTCAGAAAGCCCCTACACATTTTAAGATAGATATGTCAGGAAAATCAGAATCCCTCCTGTTCTGAAACATGAGCAATATTATTTATTTATGAAATGTTTTGATAAGGTGAAATGAAGTTACACGTGCAGACAAAATTGAAGAATATTAATCCTGTGTGTTTTGTTTGCTATGTGGTCAACTGATTTCCTTCACCTGTATATGGGATGCTTGTCTTCTGTTTGTTTAATTGATAAACACATAATGAAAGTTTGTAAATGCTGCATGATATTTTTATTAAGAAAAAGAAAAGATCTACTACATAGCATCAACATTCACTATTTCGGTTAAGAGCTGGCCAGCAGATTATCAAAAGATACTTTAAAGAGAAAATTAGTACTGTATTGTTTCTAATGGTATCCAGCAGGCACCAGCACTATGCCCAGTGCTATTTAGTGTTTCCAGAAGTGATCTGGAGGTCCAAATCTGAATTACCATGTTGCGGATCTGAGAATGACTGAAAGATTGCTTGAGTAGTACATAAAGATGAGATCAAGGAAGAGGAAATCTCTTTGCAAGGTAGATCCATTGAAAAAAATTTAGCATTTTAGGTGAGAGGAATATACAGTTATACATCAATACAAAGGAATTTCACCCCCCTCCCCAAAAAAAAAGGGGGTACAGTGCCTTGGAAAGTTTTGATTCTGCAAGGATTTATGGGCCATAGTGGACCAGCAACTCAACATGAGCTCCCACTGTGAAGCTGCATGAACAGAGCTAATGTAATCCTTGAATGCTGATGCAAGTGTTGGAATAATTCCCATAGATTTGCTGTCCATATTTTAATGGATATGGTGGAAAGAAAATTGAGAGTTCACAAAATTGCATTCAAAATTAATTTGAGAGCAGGAGAAAATTATTTTCTGTGAAAGTATAAACTCAGTCTGATTATCAGAAAGGAGAGCTGAGGGTGACTTGGTTAAAGGTTATAGATCATGGGAGAAAATCCTCATATGCAAAGACTCTTTATCCTGATGGGAGAATAACATAGCAACCACCCCACCGCCCCACTCCCACCATCTTGCAAAATGAAAAAAAAAATCTGGAACCTGAACATTGACAAATCAGAAACAAAATATTTTTCTACTAATGAAAACAAATGTTGAAATAAATTGCTCAAAAAATGATTAATTCTTCCTATTGGCATACCTTCAAATCATGATACAAGTTAGAACTTCACCAAATATTAGCTATTCTTTAGTTAAATAATAATTTTATTGGACTCAACACCCAATAAATCAAAGATAAAATTTAAGGGTCTTTGACATCTAGCAAAATAGCTGATGTTAGATTTCAGAAATTCAAAACAGAATAGAAAAGGGAAGAAATAAAATAGAGATAAATTAGACTGATCTATTCAAAATAACATTGTCTGAAGATCCGAGGCCTTACTTGGGACTTTTGTTGTAATTCTAAGTGAGGATCTCTGGCTCTAGACCATATGCTGTACTGTGGTATGTATTGCATAACTATGGAAAATGTCTTAATGTAGGTATTTTTCATTCGCATAAAATTGTCTGTAAGAATTTATATCCCAGCTGGCATGATGTTATACAGAAACAATATCATGTGTTGTTCTGCAAGTTGTGCACATGTTTGGTTTCTGAGACCAAAAAGCAGGATGTGGTTTAAAGAAAAGTGGGAGGAGTCAACTAGTAAAAGTGTTATACCATATGACAACCTAAAAAAAAACCACAACCAAACCAGAGAGTATCAGTTGGGAAAATATATAGCAGAAGCAGAGACTGCCTTTTCTGCAGTAACTAGTGATCTGCTGTGCATATGTGCACATTTGCATACTACTGGAGTTTTAAAAGAATAGCATTGCAACCTGTTGTTTGCATGGTCTAAATGTCCGTTATGATACAGCAAAACCACTTTTTTTTGTGATATAAACTGATATATTGTGTCAGTATAAATCACCCTGAATTTCAATAGATTAGAGGTAAACTAAATTATTAAGAATACAAAATTACTATCTTGTCTAGGACGGGAGACAGGGTGGTGGTGTCACGCTGTAGAGAGGTCCATTTCTATGCTTGCTGTTGATTTAGGAGAGGGTCCTGAGTAATTATCTGCTAGAGGGTAATGGTTTGTTGGTCACCTTAGTGGATTTTAAAGATATCTGAATGATAGGACTCATGATCTGGAAAGTGCCCAACTTGTAGCTGGTATAACATACTTCTTCCTCAGGTGAGTCATGTGCCTGCTTAAGTCTGAAAATATTTTACTGCCAAACCTAATATGACCAAGTGAAAACATATTTTTTAATCGCTGATTTAACATATTTCGTCTTCCTGAGTATTTAACTTGGGTTAGAGATTCACAGTGGAGTGAAAGTGAATCAATCAGCTTCAAACTCAGTGAGTACATGTAATACATGAATTCCAAAAAAATAATAAAATGTAAATAGCTTCAAAAGCAGTTTTATATATGTCTACTCTTGATCTAGAAGCCAGGTGAAATACTAGGAAAAATGGGTTTCTTGGGGAAATTACAGCATTTGTAGCTCCCTGTTAGTTTCCTACATTAATTTTTAGAAGTGTGTTGAAATCTTCAGGCTCCATATGGACACATTTAGTCACATTAATTTCTCTAGTATGTTCAATTAAGTTTTCAGTAGTTATTTTTTTTTAATTATATGTTTTCTGACTGTATGATTAATGTAAGTAAATAAGTAATCACCAGATGGAATGAAGTTCTGCTTCCTGAACTTACGTAAGCACTGCAATTAAAGTAACTTGAAATAGCAACATGAATAAACTATACACAAATTAGCCATTTTCACAATTAAAACGTAAGCCCCAAAGATGCCTCTATATATTTAAACCACTCTGGATTTAATGAAAGACAGATAGTAAATGAAAGGCTATTCTTAAGGATCAATCTCTGTTTTAATCTTTAATTTACCAACAACCCTAATATATGTCTTTGTATGATATAATAATTAGGGTTTCTTATTTTTTAGTAGGGCCTTGACACTTTTGGTGGCATCTGGTGAGCATGTGTAAGTGATATGGCAGGCATTTCACCCACCTGTGCTTCACCCATGAGTTGGTGCCTACTGCTGGCAAAGCAGAAGGTAAGAGACACCTTTGTCACTTCACTAATAATCTAATAAGCGGTGTTGCATTCCAAATTGTGATGTTCTGATAAGCCATTTTGATTCTGTATTTGATTGGTTAATTGTCTTTCCTACCCTAAATGGTGAAAGTTTCAATGAAAAAAGAAAAGAATTTGTTTTAATGTCTCTAACCTTATCAACTTAGACTGGTCTTCCAGGCCAGAACGTATTTTAAGGGTGCTTGCAAGACCATAAAGCTACACCCAGGGTCAAGCCTGGGGCATAGTTTAGGATATGCAGGAGAAGAAACCTCAGTTGCTCACAGTCCCTTGGCTTGGCTCTGCACTGACAAGGAGGCACTCACCTTTCTGAGAATGTCACACAACCTAGGACAGTCCTGAGATCGCCTGTTGTTAAGACAGATGAGTTAAGCAATCCGGGCTGTTGGCAGAGCCAACAGCTCAGTCTCGAGCAGAGCTGGCGACATGGAATGGGGATCAGGAGACACACTACCCTGAGCATACTCCGTGCCTATTGTCGGAGTAGACATTGTCAGTACCGCCAGTATAATCTGTGGAGAGACTGTTTGCTTGTTGTATTTTACTTCTATATGGGTTTTTTACAAGTTGCACTAATTTCCTGCTAATTTCCTTTCATGTACCATGAAATATGTACAGCCATGTGGTTATAGTTCTGTCACCAAAATACTCTACAGGAGATTCACAACAATCCAAGTCTTTTTTTGTCTTATTCTTTCAAGAAATACTAATTAAAGCAGCTTGCTTATTTAATGGAAAATGCCATGGCATTTTCATAATACTTTTCTTACTATGATATGCCCCAATCTGAATTGATCTAGAGGTAAATGGTCTTCCAGTGACACCTCCTTTTAACAGTCTTGAGATGTTAGCCAAAGATGTCCCTGAAAGTTTAGTAGCCACGCTAATGCTAAGTATGTTTTTTGTGAGGATGACAGAATTCTGCTAATCCTGGGATCTCCTAAAGGAGGCTTCTTATTCCCAGCAACCGTCCCTTTTATCACTCTCCAGAGACCTGCATGTTCCAGAGATGATACCAAAAATCAATCCATTAAACAATTAAAAACTAAACAAAACATTTTTTTAAAAATGCAAATCATCCCACAAAAGCCTAAAATCACCACCACTGCCTTAAGAAATGAGCTCTTTCAGGATGTGTAACCCAAGTTATCTTTTATCTCAAAAGTGTAAGGTTCAACATGTATTTTTTAAGTATGCTATGAAACACTTTTCTGTTGCTCTGTGAAGCATCTAAAGATGGTACAACACTAGACAGAAGTGAGCATTATCATCTTCTATTTACAGACAGGACAACTAAAAGAGATTAGATGCCCAACACGCTTCTGCAATAGCAGCAACAGACAGTCCCTGGAATGATTCCTTCAATCCACTCTAAACACTCTGTCAGATAACCCTTTTTTCCCCTGCTTGAAGATTTTCTTCATTATGAAATGCTTTCTTTTTTCTTCCCCAGTTTCAATCATTTTTTAAGAAAATTGAGCCATTTCTTTAGATTTTTGGTTTTGTGTTATCCTTATTGCTTCTGAGATCCTCTTGCAGTTTTGAAAATAAATACCTTTCTAGGCTGCATTTATTAATTTCTGTTCAATAACCTGGACTTCTTAGTATTTCTTCTGTTAATAGAAAAAATGTCATTACCTGTGCTCCCCTTTAACATCTACATTCACACATCTTAGTACACAGCACTCTTACTGATGACAATATGTTTCTGGAAATTGTGCTAATAGTCACGAAATTAAAGGGTCTCAATCAGGAAAATGTTTCTAAAACAGGAAAAAAATAAATAAAGGCAACAGTACAACATTAAAACAATACTTAAGCATTTGTCTAAAGTCATAGCCAAAAGAATATAAAAATACTGAGTTGAAAGTTTGATAAAAGAATAAAGAAGCTGTCATTGCATGAATCAGTAATTTTCCTTACAAAACAATCTGTGAAGGCCTAACAAATTAAAAGACATTCTCCTTCAGTTTAAGGAGGGTCAAAGATTTGCCTTACAATCTCTGGCAGTGCATTTAAACAATCATTCATCATAAGCAATGACAGAAACGTCCCATCTTCCATGTTCCTCTGGTAGGACAAAAATCAGACTATACAATAAAAAAGAAACTAAAATTAAGACAATAATCCTTTTTTGCTTTTTTTTTGCCCCAAAGTATGTCCTATGTCTTCACAGAGCTTTTGGAAACCTTAGCAGTTTCAGCAAGAGACGACAAAGAGTGACCTCTGAACGGCAGGTTCTGGGATTTGGATATGTAAATAATTTTTTTCTCTTCAGACTTGAATATGAAGGCTACAGTTTGCTATGCCGCCACTCACAAGGCTTTGTCTGATGACCCAGGTGTAGAAGCTTTGAGTAAAACGGAAATGTCAGTTGCCAGAAGCATAACCGTGAGCAAAGCCTGGTAAGCGAGGTCTCTTGTCCTGTCGCAGGCCGCCGGCTCCTTTCTGTACCTCGCCTAACAGCAGGGGCTACTTCAGTGCTGCTGCTTCGGTGCCGAATTTCAGGCTGACAGTATGACTTGCAAGGTTTGGGCATGTGAGTGCAGGCAAGAGAAGCTTCAAAGAACACAGCCTGTTAAATTCCAGTAAATAAGTTACCGCATATTTTAGAAGGAGCTTCTTACCACACAGTTCACAATTAGTATGCCCATTTCAGCATTAAAAAGAAACCTAGGAAAAGAAAATGTGTGTATAAGTACAAAAATAACAGAATAGAGCACTTAGACTGAATAATTAATACCATTTTATGTTATGCAACCATATATTTTAATCATCAAAGATGACTAAGGCTACAAATTCATGATTATTGACAAGGATGCAGTTCTTAAGTCACCATTTAAAATGAATTTTTATGGCTGGTCTTTATAACCAAGAGGCAAAAATGTGTTGCACTACATGGACGTGCTGGAGATACGAATTAGATGGCCAAGACTACTTTCTAACTCCTTAGGCAAACAGGCAATAGAACTGTTATTGAAACAAAACAAAGAAAGAACTATTCTATTTTCTCTGTATCTACCATCTTTAAATATGAGTAAAAGCACCAATTAGTACAAAACCCACAAAGTTAACAAATTTGCCAGGCTCACAACAGACCACAAGTTTGCGGTATGAATTTACACAACGAATGATCATCATAGATGCTTTACAATGCTAATTTCACTAGTACTATCAGGAAACATTACAAACAGTAACATCTTCTGACCTCATCTTTACCAATGAGGACACTTCCTTCTGCTTCACGTTGTTCTACTTTCTCTCAATTTTATTCATGTTCTTACAAAATTAGTCACACCATGGAAAAATATTTTAATTGAAATAATCCAGCTTCCCTTTAAGAACTCTTTTCACTAGTGTGCTTAGCAGTTTAAGTAGAAAAATAGCCCAAAACATTTCGTTTTCTTGAGCATGTAATAGTTACACAAAACAACAAACTTCATATATGTTCCTATTCTACCACAGTTGTGCCACAACTTACTTAACAATTAAAAAAAAAAAAAAAGTTGTATCATGATTCTGCAATAAGTATAGTATCTTCTCTTTCTGCATTAGCCTGAGGGATTGCTTCATATAAGCATAGTTTGACTATACTTTCTGATCATAACTGTGCTAGGTAGTCAAGGAAGTAGTTTCAGTCTGTTCTAGCTAAATGTCACACCCCAGAAGGAGGTTACTGCTCCTTCAGAGCTGCCAGCAAAGCTACTCATATAGTCACTCCCTAACTCAACTCAGTCAGGGTGAACCAAACTAATTTTAAAAGTAACTGAGCAAAAAGGCTGAGCGCTGCACTTACGAGTAGCTCAGGGAATGTAAACTCTGGTACCAAGAAGAGTGATCAGAAGCTTTGAGCAGTATGAAAATTGTAATTTTTAGCTACCACAGATACAGTTGGAAGAAAACATATTAGCAAGGATCAAATCAAACAGTTATATTTTGCTCTCAGAGGACTGTTTCACAAATGGAAGATTTTGTATTTGAAAAGCAACTAACGTCACTAAGGTAATGCCCAAGTAGTAATAAACTGGGTGACTTAATCCAGTGTAAAGTGACTTGAGATCACAATATGTCTCAGGATGACTTCCACAGTGACTATTTGAAAAGTACACTCCAAAAAACCCACTAAAAAGTACATTCGTTAAACATTCCTGAAAGAATTTCTGGCTGGCTGGAAATGATGCAGGATATTAAGCAATAATAACTAAATTTTTTTTTGTGAAAAAAAAATGAAGAATCTCCTATTCTATGGTTTTTGTACCTGAGCTGAGTAAACTCTCATTTATACTTGAAAGAATTATTTATTCAGAATTGAATACATAAAGCTCTTACGAGCAGTGTTAAAATACTTTACAGGCCTCAACTTTCTCCTTGTTTAGTTTCTGTAACTTTCTGGAAAAATACTCCATGTTGGCCTACTCCCAAATGGGCTGATCAGGAAGAAATAAGTTTATAGAGATTTCACTTTTTCTTTTCCCAAAGTTATCCTGCATATTGCTCCCTATTTGGACCAGGCACAGTTTTATTTAGTATTCTCTATACCTTATTCACATCTGTCAACAAAAAATGCACATCGCAGTCACACACCAAGGCACAAGTCACAAAACTTGCAGAAAAAAGTAAAATAAATGATATTTATATGTCATTTCTATAGTCAGGGGAGAAGAAATGTCCCAGTCCTTCTTTCTAAAAATAATGCGTCATACAGGTGTCGTCTCTGTATTTCACTGAAGTTATCAAAAGGAAAAAAGTTGTCATTTATGGAAGTTGCTTCCTGCTATCGGAATAAAACGATCAGCTTTAAATCACAGTTCAGTTTGTCCATACCTTTCTTCCATGGAAAGCATTCTTACATGTACAGGAATGGAAAAAAGCAAACAAATAATAAAAAAAAAACCAGTTATATTAACTGTAACTATCAACCTGTCTGATCTACACAAATAATGCACATAATCTCTCTTCTGGTCATCTATTCTTATAAAAAGCAGATTGAAAACATTTACTACATCTTAGAAAAACAGAATGAAAAGGAACAAAACCAGCTGCTCCTGCTACCCGTAGAAATGATGAGGTGATAAGTAACCTCACCATATTGTCTTGCCGGGTATATCTGATAGAGATGAAGAAGTCTCTAATTAGGGCATTAATTCCACACTGCGCTGCAGTTGCAATGCAACCTCCCTTTCACTGGCAGGTGCAATACGTGGGTGCAAATTTCTTGGCATCAGCAATCTACTCTTCTGCATTTACATTGCTAAGCAATATCATTACTTTGATTGACTTATGTACGGTACTACACTTTCACCCCTTAGGTACAGAAGCAAAAGATTGATTCCGACTTCAGTGCCACAGTTTTACACAGATGTAGTTCTGATGAATTAAGTGCACTTACTCCTAATTTACAGTCATGGAAGAAATATAATTTTCTTGATCACCCTCCTATTTAGAAAGCTCTAACTCTTTTGAACAGAATAAAGTTACACTGGTCTAAAACTCACATGACAGTTAGGGGCATAGTTACATGTATTTTTCCACAAGAAGATGGCAGCTGTCCTCAAAGTGTAATGCGAGTTAACTAGGAGAAGGTGATTGACTGATGCTGAGGTTAATTGCTTGTTGGTATGCTAGAAAGCCTATGCTAACAAGTGCTGCTTATAACTAACAAGTGCCAATTACTTCCTTATATTCTAGTACGCATTACGTTATGCTAGGCACTATCCAAACATCCAGAAAGATCCAGGCATCCCTGCCCTGATCTGATGAGTTAATGATTTAAGAAAACTATGCTAGTTACTGATGAAAATGGCTCAGTGCATATTGCTTATCACAGATGCACAGCTCTTTGTATAATATTCTAACACAGAAAGTCTTTAGTAAAGTTATCAATGCACTGAACCTATGTTCATAATGAAAGCGTAAATTGTTGTCGGATCGTAAACTTTGTTCTCTTTGTTGCTGACCAAAAGCTTACACTAACAGATAGTGTTTGTTATGTCATTTTCAGAAGCCGGTGAAATATTTTGAAGTGCTGATATTTTAAGCCTGTTTCCACATCTATGTGTGGGGAAAAACAAAAAAAAATCTCTATATATAATTGGTGACCAAGTGCACCTACAAGCCTGACAAAACTTCCCAGTTAATAGGTAGATTATTATGTAAAATATTGCCTAATATTTGTATAATGTATTCACCTGGCTTGAAAATATGCTGACAGAACTAGAATGCATAACATCATCCATTGTTAAATTGATATTGAATTCATAATTTTGTTCCTGAAGCATCAGTAAATACCAATTTTAATTGCATTAATAAAATGTGAATTATGAAAGTAGAATTGTACTGACTAATACAGATTTTCACTATGATAATAATGATTTAAAATAAGATTAAAAAGTAACAGCTCCTAAAGAAAGAGGAAGTTAATGTACCGAAAATAATAGTGCAAAGCCAGCCTGCCCCCCACTCCCAGATAAGTCATCTACCTTGTATCAGTTGGAATAAACAAGCAAAGTTGACCTGAGTAGGGAATTTGCCAGTCTTTCAGGCATTTTTAGAGAGAAATCTTACAGTGCTTGCTAAAACTTCATGTCTTATGTGTTAGTCCTTGTCTAATTTCAGAATAAACCTATGTAATGGCATCACAACGTAGTATCAAATTTGAAAGCCTTTGTAAATGTATTAATTGTGAAAGCTGTGAATTACAACACCCAATCTCCCTTTTCTAACTGTAAGATATAGAATTGTCAAATACGTTGGTAATCTCTTGAAGAAGGTAAAAAGTGCCTAAGCTATTGCTGAGATGCAGTACAGAGAGCATGTCAGCATATCGCTACCCCAAGAATTCAAAACAATGCAACAAACCTTCTCTAACAATATGGCTTGCTCAGTAGGCACGGACATTCAGAACATGATTGGGTGAGGTGACCACAAAATTAAAAGATTTAAGAAAATCTAAAAATGTTACAATTGTAACATTTGCAAATATTGAATCAGTATTCCTGGACTGTTTCAGAAGAGATATGTACATTTCTGTATCCATCAAACGCTTAATAAAAGATAGCTCCTCTAGGCAATTTGCAAACTATAGTTTCATCTAGATATATGTCAGTGTAAATCAGGAACCTTCAGTTCTCAGTTTTTCTAAACAAGTATGCCATAATCTTTCCGAGCCCTGTCTCCGTTAGACCCTCATAAATCTACCCCATTGCTCTGTCTCCTCAGAATGCAGTCAAATTCACAAATATTTTAAAGGTATAGTGAAATACACATATAGCAAGTCTATCATCCTAGTAGGAGTTAGTAATTTCCTTCACCTGCAGTATATATTTCATCTTAACACATCTTTAATAGACACCAACTAATCATGTTTAAAGGCTACCTCTTTATTATTGCCCTTTATCCATAAACTGCTCTTTTTGCTGACCTTAATATATAAGGTGAAGATAAGCAATAGTTCCATATAAATGCTTACATATATGGTTTTGATTTTAGGATATGTAAGGTAGAACTAGTTTGACCGGACATAGCTAATATTTTCTTAATTTCCAAGTGCCATCGTTGAATTTTTTTTTTTTGTTCTAAACCACCTAATACTCTCAGAAATACCGGTGACCCTAAAATCCAATGCCTTCAGTTTTTTCATATCCTGTATTTTGTAAAAGAATAAAAACATAATGACATTTATAATTTCAGGTCTTTTAAGAATAAAGAGCTACGTGAAATTTGTAATATAAAAATTCCCTTTTCTTGGAATTACAGTTTTGTATTTATTGAATGCGTTCACACACTCCCTTAGGATGTGAAATGTATGGAAATATATGTGCATTACTAAAGAAAGAACTAAATTTATTCTTTCCCCACATCATGCTCTTCTTTGCAGTAGAGGTTTTTAATTCAACACAGAGCTAGAATGAGATGGAGCCAATTTCCTGGTCTATATGTGTGACAAATGCTAAAAGTGGCACAAGATTAACAAATTAGTTGATGTATATATCTTTAAAGATTTTTTGACTATGTCCCAAATCAAAATGCACGCTTTATTTGAAATGAAGATTTCTTTAGGGTTAAGTATTAAACAGGAATCTTATATACTCCTGTAATTTTAGGACGGAATGATGGCATGTGTGACAACTAAAGAACAGTAATCTGAAAAAAATGTATAAGGTGGCTTTTATTGCACATCACTCTAATAACAACAACTTTTAGTGCTCTAAATTGTATATTTAGTGATTAAATCTGGTATTTTAATAAGGAATATGCTATGGAAAAAAAAACATTTAAGTACACAAGGCATAAATATTGGCAAAGTATTAACCCCCAAAATATGAAATTCTTTCTTTTTTAAGATATGTGCCAGATAGAAGCTTTTTTAAAATTAGTATAGAGAGATCTACAGTATAGACATGTGTGTCATTATAGAAAGGTTTCTTTATGATGGTTTGAAATAAAAAGTATGGAACCTGACCTTTTTAGCTGACATAGTAATCACCTACTTGATGTAATCCAGATATCTAACACCAAACAATAAAAACATCTGTGACAACAAAACCATGTAAAGCTTGTGGAATTATTTAATTTTTTTAAAAAAAAAGTGATAGCAATATTTAATAATCAGATAAGCCTGGACTGGTTCTTTTTATACAAAAACTTTTGCATTTTGCAAATGCTATTTTTAAAGGGCTATTAACTTAGACGTGAAAGTTTTTTAAGCTTTCATGCATATGTTTTGGAGTTACCTCATTCATTCTGGTTTTAGGACCTTGTCATAGTCCACCTGTTTTGCTTTTGCTTAAATTACATCAAAATAATAGCTTTCTTTAGAGAAAAAAAAATCCTACATTTCTACTGACTGTATCCAAACACGATAATATGCTTAAAATTCAAGAGGAGCCATATTCAGGTTGCATGTCTCAGTCACCCAATCTCCCTTCACATATCTGTTCATGTTGACAGACTATGTCATAATACATCAACAGAAAGATCAGCATAGAAGAACAAAAATTCATCGCCTGACAGCAAGAGGAAAACTGATTTCTGCTATTAAATTAGCAAAAATATACCAATACTTCACTACCAATAAGGACACCACGGGTAAAAGCATTCACCATATTATAATTCTGAATGAGCATTGGGAATTTTTTGTTTCAATAATCTCTAAACACAAAAAAGGGAGGGAGGAGGGTGGACTCAAGAATGTCTACATCTTTACAAGTAAGGAATTGATTTCTGCCAAACTATCCCGTTCAGTTTTGGGCTTGTTAACATTTTAAATACTAGTTCTAAATGTTCGCTTAATTAGAGAGCGCTGAGCACTGGTTTTGCAGTATTGCTTTCTGACAGAGGCTCTTTCCTAGGAGGTCAAGGAGACGCGTGGAAAATGCTCTGTATCAATAGAGTAAACGCTCTGTATCAATAGAGTACATCAGCTTCTTTATATCTGAGAATCTCTACTCATGTAAAAAGTATTCTGACTCTCTCATTGCTAGATATAATTTTAATACAGTATATTGAGCAGTGGTGTTTCACTAGAAATTTAACAATACCTGGAATAAATAATGTCTTTTGCAGCCTGGGGCAACATCTGCCACTTATGCATTAATTCTGCCCCTGTTTGAACACTCTACAACATATGCACTTCTCTTTTGTCTGTTATCCCAGAGTTGTGTTATTCCCAAATATTGACATCATCTACTTTTATCAGCACTAACTGCTCTGAAGCTTCCTAGTCTCATGCTCAGCTCTATTTCTTTCTATTGATTATCTTCCTCACTCCAGCAGGTAGCTAGCCAGCGAGGCTGTCCTGAGAAATAGCTTCCAATGACTTTATACGCACAATTTACACGGAATTGTTTAAAGAAGATATTAGCCTCAATACAAATCAGTGAACCTCATTTAGTCAATACTGCACAATTCAGCTGTTGGCACCCTGTCACATGTTAGTCTTTAAAGCCAACTACCATACCCAATCTGCACATTAGCCATAGTATTTAGTTTCATATTAAAATGAGGCTAGTTTTTCACTTTTCTTTTTGAAATCTATTCAATATACTTTTTACATCACCTCATTGAACCATATGATAGTAATATAATTTTAAGTATAAAAACCTGAGATTAAATGCTTGATTTTTGACAGTGTCCTTAAATATAATAAATTCAAAGGGAAATACTGTTAAGTTAAAATGGAGTGTTTTTCATTAAGTCCAATCAAATGGTAGACAACAAAGGATCTTTTATTTGAGAATATGAAGTGAAAATGAAAACCAGAAAAGCTTTACTCAGAAAAGGTCTAGCTAAATTATGTTGGAAGGAGGTCTCCAGATTGAACCTGGGTGTTTCTTTTGCTAAAAATGAATTAAACTAAGATGCACTATGGGAGAATAGCTTACAAAGAAGGAAAACCTAATGCTTTATAAAGATGAAAACAAGGCCTAAATACAGTTAAGTTCAAATAAAAACTACAAAGAAAAATCAAATATTAAAAAAAAAGCTCTACTGTAGCGCCTAAACTATCATTTTATCATCAAGACAAGGAAATTCGGGGAAATTTTTTTTTACCCCTTTTGCACTCCACAGCAGGGCTCTAAAACCCTAGCTGGACATTTACACAAAAATAGTATTTTCCTTTTAGCCTATCAGACTGTGATCTAAACTACGATTTAGACTACATCTGAAAGATGGGAAAAAAAACCCAAAGTGTATGTGTTTATTCCTAAATCTGTTACTTGAGAAATAAGATGGTTCTTCTGTTGTTTTCATCCTGTGTTAAACTAGCGTGTTTTAGTGCATTTAGCATATCCATTATGTTCATACTACAATTTTGATGTGCATCCTTCAGCAGCCAGATAAAAATAGGTGGCGCTCCTAATTTTTGGAAGAAAAATATTTGTGTTTGCAAAGAAATGTTTATGCCATTCCTGTAACGTGTTGCTCTTGTAAAGCAAAGCTGCATAGACAACCTGCAAGGATTCATGGCTATTATCTTTTGCAGAAGGCAAATAAAAAAAAGGGTCTAGGAGTATAAAGACAAAAGAAAAAAAGAGAAAAAGAAAACAACAACAACAACAAAGAAATCCCTGCTTTATAATGCATGATCCTTTTTAAAACCTGATGGGCAGTTGTCTGCACTTACCGATATATGTCTAAATGCTTTTGAGAGAAAGTGAAAATTACATAACTAGTTAGCCACTGGGAATATTGATATGTGGTAATAGGCTTTATTCTAAACGTTGATAATTTGAATATAAAAATAGAAGCATTTCGCGTGACCTCTACTCCCTGCTCTTTTCTCTTTAAAGCTCAGTGAGTGGTAGCTGAGGTTCTGAACCCCAGGTAGGAGAGAGATGCTGAAAGATGACCAGTCTAGCCTTCCTAACACATCTTCATATGCGCACACACACGCACACACGCCCTCTCTCACACACACACACACATTTATTGCAGCCTGACGCTCCTAGAAAAGCCTTTTCCCCTCCCTAAGCTTCTACAAGGAACATTTCAGAAACCAAAAGCAAAAAAAGAAAGGCAGTGAGGACAGAAATAGCTGCATATTCAGGCAGCAAAAAGGCAGGTGTGATAGGGGAATTCCTAGTGTTTGTGTCTGCTGCTCTGTGTTTGCTGTTGAAGGATTTGAGGGCTATTTTCTGTTGTTCTAAATATGTTTAGAATAAGTGCACTTGGAAAGAGAAATATTCTGAATACTGGTCTATCTACTTGGGTAAAAGTGCTTATTTGAAATAAAAGTTACGCTGTCCTTCAGCTGATATCTGTTGTGCGTACATCTACCCATTAACTCTTATTCTCTTGCAATTATATTAGCAATTGCTGAAGTAGATGCAAATTCTTTTACTTATGCATTCAGTACTTAAATATGTTACAATAGTTCTACTGTGGCCTCTCATGTTAAAAGACAGTATGAAACAGTAGTATGCTAGTACTTCAGTCTCATCTTGTAAAGATTGATAGATGGAATTACAATTGGAAATACAGTTAATTCAAAGTTTATTTCTAAGAATCCCAGTCTTTTGAAGTTAACTCTATGTTACATACTAATATGCAATAAATAGTCTGGATAAAAAAGTGTAGTAATGTAGTAAATAAGCACAGAATGAGCAATACAGCATTTTTGAGAAGTTATAGTACATACAGTAAAACTACATATGTTTTCTAAAAGTTTACAAAATCAGGTTGATATAGCTGTTTCTTACGGGATAAAACATATCTTTAATACATCTTTAATATCTTTTATGACCTGTGTTTGCTTTCATTGTGACAGGAAAGAAAATTCTTACCATTTCTTATCCTATTTATGTTCATTATTAGAGATACATGGATTTACTATGTGCTTAAGCTATACTGATCACCTTTTTCACACTGTCTTAAAACGGTAACTGAGCTTGAAAGAAAAAAGAAACCTAGGAAGTAGGTTAGTACTACTTAATATTTAGGAGAAAAGACAACTTTTCTACTTGAAACTTGAAAGTATTTATAGCCCAAACAAATATATTAATTTGATTCTATAATGGAGATATTTATACTTTCAGATCTCGGGATTTCTTTAAAATAGGAAAATAGGTCCTTACTGCACACAAAGGTGCACATGAATCATTTACAGTCAAATTTCCTTAGCTATTTCTGTTGATAATATGCCATTAAAAATATCTAATGGGAAAAGAAAATAGACTAATTAAATAACATTGTTTTCCCTCCAAAAAACCATTATTAAAATATGATTGTGTTATTTATCAGTAGACATTGTTAGTTTCTCTGCCTGATTAGCCTTTGATTAATGCTCATAAATTTAAATTCAGACATACTTAGCCTCTTTGATTTTTAGACAGATGTCAGTCAGCATTAGTGTATCAATTTTTCATCAGAAAATAGAGATGCATGTTAAAACCCCTTTAACAAACATGGAGTCTCTACATGGGATCATATTATCAAATGCTAATTATATCCTTAAGATAAGAATTAAATGGGGGAAAAAATCAAACACAGTTCATGTGAATCTCAGCTGGACATAAAACTGCCTACTTTGCTTCCCACTTTCCTTCTTTGGTCTCACAGTTGTTTATGCAGTGCCTGGAAATAGTACAAAACTGTTAGAGATATTCTTCTGGCTTGACTAGCTTGGGATAAACTGGTCTGAACTCTCCAGGAACCAGTGGCTGCTTGCCCATTTGTGTTGTATAGCTTTAAAAACATGTACGTAACATGCTTTTTGTGAGTGGAACAGCCCTGCTTGGCCAAAGTCCTGCCCTCCAGTGTGAGAGAGGAGGACAGGAAGGGGCACTGTGAGAAAAGTCCGATACTGCAGCCCACTGAAGTTGCTTGTAGTTGCCAAGCGTGTTTTAAAGGAGAGTTTTAGACATACAGTGCTTAAAGTCCTTTGAGCCACATTAAACAAATCACAGCCCCACAAATCACACTTACTAATAAGAATACTTTTGGGGGTTTAAAGTTAAGTGGCAAACCAGATGCACCATTTCACTGGAATTCTAAAGATAATTCTAAGATGATGCTCAGCTGGCATAATATGTTATTTTGTGTTCACAAGATGAAGTGGAATTTAAATTTTAAAAAGGGGAAAAGATTTTGAAGAGTTTTAAGGGAGGCCTATTTAGCTTCCACCTAATTTAAAAATTAGTCTTGGCTGTCTTCTCACTCCATCAGTCCTTGAATCAAAATTCCAAATCAGAATCTATTATTTTCTTACCCATGCTAAGCAGCATTAAGTAGAATGAAAGGCTTTTGTTTACATTAAGGAACCAATCCTACAGTTTTCACACAGGAAAAGCATCCTTTGGAGTCAATAGCAATTTACACAATTTGTCTTAGTATCTACAAAACTTAAAGTCTGTAAGCCACAATGTAAATTCAGCGTTTATCATACTTCTGAAAAAAATCTTCCATTTTTTTAAGATTACAGAATGCCTTTTCTTATATTAAATTTCACTCTGTTTCAGAAACTCACCAGAACAGAGCAGAGCTTGCGGTGTTGGTACTCCCTCTCTTCCTCTTTCCCCCTCTACCTCTCACCTATACTATTCTGATTTTGAATTTGCTGGAGCCTATTTAGTTTATAAATAACCTTAAACTGTTGAACCGTTCGCTAGTTTATTTGAACAAGAGACAACGTTATTGAAACAAATCTAGTTAACAAGGTAATTAGCTTTTGCAATATTCCTCAGAAGGCCGGAAACCAACAGTTCATCACTGCACTATACAAATAGCAGAATGTAATGTTAAGCCTCTGCTTAAAAGTGGCTCTATCAAAACTGACTGGTCGCATTGCCAGCAAAGGCATTGTTTTTAAAAAGTATTCAAGGGCCACTTAAAACTGGTTAAGTCACTACAAGAATGAAAAATATTTTCCAACAGTAACCCACTGTAAAAATGTAGGCAACTGCTGGTGTTGAAAAGATGGGGCTGGAACCAAGAAAATCCTTTTTCTTGCTCCCACAAAAGGCTTTGGGCCTAATTATTTTTAAGTATAATCCAGCCAACACCTTCTCATGCTTAGCTGCACTGAGTGACACTATTTGTGATGCCCAGTCTGCTGAAACTGAGCAGGTTGCTGTCAGTTTAAAAATGACTATAATAAAAGTGACCATGAAGATGGATCTTGTGATTTTGCGTTTCTAATCAGTCATCTGTGAAGAACACTTTTGCTTTGATTCAGCAGACTGGTGACAGCCATGATTGATAGTGCATGAGGATGAAAAAAGGTTATTAACTGTCTTCCTATTAAACTCAATGTATTACCCCTCTAGGTGCATCTCATACTTTAACTTAAAGTACTTACTCAGGTAAGGTCAAGAATGAACTCTATAAACACAGTATCCATCCTGTTGTAGATGAACCAGGAACTCTAATGTTAAATTTTGAAAGTTCAGCATTAAACCACATCTGAACCCTGCTACCTTAACTACTGTGCCAAAACCAAAAACTAAGCAGATGCATCTAAATGCATAGATAAACACATATTTTTGTGTGAAAAAGGGACAGATCTATGTGTGTGTTTATGCACACACACGTGTGTGTTTTACTTATTGTAACAGTCCCAGAATAAAAGTGAATAACATTAACAAAAGAAATGTGGAACGGAGATATAAAGTATCGGTGGGTCTAAACTATGAATCTTAGACAGAAAGCAGCATTTTACCTGCTGGTAGTTAACTTCGTTATTAGCTGGATCAGGTGCAATTTAACAATTTATGAAGGCTTCCTATTGAAAGAAAATCCAAATGTTCCAGCATAAATGTAAAAATATCTATTTGTTTCCTAACAGCATGCTTTAGTTTTAGTTTTTATTTCCTTTTTACTGACAATGATCTTATTAATCAATACTCACAACTACATACTGAAAAAAAAAGGAAAACAGAATGTATATTTAGTTTGAAAATAATTATTTGGTGGAAATACTGATTCCTAGGGTACTTCTAATTTCTAAGGATGTCTCTGTGAAGAGACAATTTTAAAGGTATCTAAGGACAAAAGAATGGAATACATTTCCTGTGTTCATCATTATTATTGACACCAGAAATGAACCGAACAGGGCAAGTTGTCCACATTGTGTACATAGGTTAGCATCTTTTTAGATTCACAAGCTTATTTGCAGAGTAAACATTAAAAAAAACTCTGATAACCTTTTTAGAATTAGGTGTTTTACAAACACTACTTCATAATCCATAGCATTTAAGAATTTAAAATTGGTTTTATTTTTATGAATAAATTTCAGATGCTCTTCAAATTAGTTTATGCATATGTTAAAATACAATCATTTTCTGTTAAAAATAAGTATACGGAAATATTAAAATCCTATTACTCTAACTACAGTGTGCACTCTGTCATCTGAAGGAATGTACACACACACTTGTTTAAAATAAGCTCTTTCCACATCATAGACAAGATCTCTCCCAAAATACATATATTCCATAGTTGTCTTTCAGAGTATCAAAACATACTTTTAAATCTAGTTTCATAATAGTCGTTCATTTTCTCTCTGAAATTATATCAGAAATATTTCTCCACTCATTAAAAACATTTCAGAAGGAAGCATGAATACCATTCCAAGCTAGATTATTTTGGAGAAATAAGGAAAAGGTATATCTCTATCTTGTCTATTCGATAAGGTACTGTCAGGCATAAAGCCTGCAACATAAGTATATATTTTAATTTTCTTAAGTCATTGTTGAATTTTAGTGGTCCCTTTTATTTTAAAACAAAATTTTTAAAAAGCATTCTTAGTGGATTAAGAATTCAGAATAAATATAATCTACCGAATGCTACATCACAAGAAATAATAAACAATCCTCTGTAAGATCTTTATTTCTGGAAAGTGTGTTCCTTTCAGGTGTGGACTTGGGAATAGGCACCAATTTTCCCTTCAGTAACATTTCTGCTTTATAATAAATTGCAATCCTGTTGTAGCCCCGTGTGGATTTACAACTGGCAGGCTTTCTCTCTGACAATTTGGGGTCACTGTGGATATAGGTGAGCAATAATTTCAGGGGTGATGGAGATATTGACAGAATTTAACAGTCTAAGTTCCTGGGCAAATATTTGTAAAATGTACACTTCTACATTGGGTTTCAGTTAATAAGACTTCCGAATAATGTTGTTTGCCTTGTTTGCGGATTGTGTTTTGTCTGAAACTATCTAAAATATTCATTTCCATTTGTGCCTGTGTCGGTACTGCAAAACATTTAAAGTAAAAGCTATCATTCCTCCCTGAAGCACGTCTGAGCAAAGCAAAAAGTTGCACCTCTTAGAGGCTTAGTTCAAAAAATGTATCACATGCATTTAGCAAACCAGAATTATATGAGCTAGGTGACAACATTCGTTTTGGGTAGCCTTATAGGTGCCTGGAGCAGGTAAAGCCATTTGATCGGGCTTCACACTGAACAGAGGCCCTGACGGTGGTGAGAGTTTCTGACTCTGAACGGGCCAGTTCTGCGTTTACTCACTCGGGAAGGGACTGGCAGGATTAGGCCCATTCTGTTCACTCCGTGTGTACAACCTATGGAGAAAAAGTAAGTCTAAACATAACTCCAGCCATATGTAAAACAGTGAAAACGTTTCAGTCAACATGGAAGAAATTAATAAACTAGACTTTTTCCTCAAGCTTCTTGAAAAGAACTGTCACAAGAACAAACCAGAACCCAAACACTGAAACAAAGGACAGGGCAGAGTCATTTAACCTGGAACAATCATTTCCTCGTGTTAAGCTTTATTTAAAACCCAGTGCAGGCCTGAAATGTCAACTCCAGTGGTACCCTTGGAAATGCTTTTCTATTCCAGCACTCATTACACACACGAAAGGCAAAACGTGCAATAAACTGCAGGCTAAGTGCATGTGGCCCAACCAGGACCATACAAAGGCGACACACGTAGCATGTGTCACAGCCAGCAGCACGAGTGACTTAGCCACAGGGAATCCCTCATCTAGATCCCACTCCAGACAATCAGGGCACAATAAGGCAAAAGAAAGGAAAAAAAAAAAAAAAAAGAAAAAAAAGAAAAAACAGGGGGAGGAAAAAAAAAAAAAAAGAAGACGACCCAGAGCCCAAACTCCACCACCTGCTCCCCAGGCAAACGTGGGCAGGTAGACCGCCTGGAAAGCAGACCTCCTCCCCGCAGAGGGGACGCTGCCACCACGCAGCGCGAAGGGGATTTTGCGCCCTCCAGCCCGGAGCTGCGCGGGGCGCGCTTCTCCTGCTGCGCAACCGTCGCACCTGCCGGGCCCGCGGAAGGGACGGTTCGCCTTTCCCCGCCGCCATCCCCTCCTCCTTCTCCTGCCCCCCGCGGGCTGACTGCCCCGGGCCGTCCCCGCCGGAGGCGTCGCTGCTCCTCCGGGCCGGGGCCCCGCGGGTGCGCAGCGCCCACGGCCGGTCCCCGCGGGGTCACCGGGGTTGCCATAGCGCTGGCTCCGCGGCTCGGGGGCGCTGCCCGGCGGCTGCGGGCGGGCGGGCGGGCGGCAGCGGGAAGCGGCGGCTGCGCATCCCCGGGTCCGCAGCGGCGGCGCGGAGTTTCCGCAGGGCTCCGCGCACCGGGCCCCGCCGGCAGCGGACAGTAGAAAGAGTGGGGCGAGTAATGAATTCCAGCAGAGAGCTTGGAGAGGAAACATTTTTCAGAGATCTGCCATATTTAACATTGACCACACTAAAGATGTTATTAGCGAAGGGGGGGTGGGAGGGAGGGGAGGGCAGCGGGGGATGCGATAAGGGAAAATAGATAATGACACATAATCCAAACCAGAAGTTTGAAACCAAGTTACTTCGCAGAAAAGAGCCACAAGCTCAACTTTTTTTTTTTTTTTTTCTCTCTCTCTCTCTTTCTTTTTTTATAGGCTGGGGCTGAAAGACAGAGAGATAAACTTGTTAAGGAAAGAAATATTCCTCTAGCAACCGCGTAAATAAAATAGCTGAGGCGAAACAGTGAAAGACAAGGGGGTAGGGAAATGCGAAGGACATACTACTATTTAGAAACCCCAAAGGAAATTGTAAAGTAGGAAATGAAAAGGAGGAGGAGAAACATTTCTGTTGTAAATTAGAAGGAATGAAGATTAGCGGGAGAAAATGGGGAAATAGCTGCAGAAGGTCTAAAATAAAGCATCACTGAAGATTAGCCCATTTTTAAAATATCCCAACGGAGGAAAGTGGTGCGCTCATCTCTTTAGCATGGGTGTGTGAAAGGGGAAATGAGTAGGGATAATTATTAATATAGCACATATCCGGAGGAACCAACCCAAAATAAGACATAAATTTGACTGGTGAAGACAGATACGGAAAAAGCTCGAAGAAAACTTAGGAATACGGAGACCTGAGGGAAGAGGAAGAGAATTAAAGGAGGAGGAAGACGCGAAGAGTGCAGGAAAACTTAAGAGGATCAGCTGGATAGGGAGGAAACAGCTACGGCAGAGGTGGGAAGAGATAATGAAAGTGAGAGAGGCAGAAAGAGAACGGGAGAGATTAAGGATAGCAAATAAACCTGGGAGAGGGAATAGTTGGAGCGGATGGCAAGACGGAAAGCAGGAACGGAAAACTAGGAGAAAAGGAAGGAGGGACAGAGGGAGGGATGTGGAGGGAGAAGGAAGGAGACAGAGGGAGGAGACAAGGACTGAAGTCTCCCAGCCCAGGGAAGGTGCAGCACTGAGTGAGAGAGCGCTCACTCTGAGGGTTAGGTTAGATTTCCAGAGCTCTTAGAGCTCATCGACCAGCCCGCTGGAGTCACTATTCAACCCGAGTCCCAAACACACGCCTCACTAACTACTTTACAGCCACTTTCATTGATTTTCTTTATCAAATAAACATAATACCCGTTACAGCAACACTTCCTCTTCGCGCAGCCAGAATGCCACAAGCTCTGATTGCTGCATTTCTCCGGCTTGCAGTTCCCCACCCTCCACCCCTAAATAAATTGTCTTCTTTCACTTAAATGGCCAAATGCATTATGGCTTGCAGAATTTTTCCGTAATCTGAAAGGCACACTCTGAGCTAGGCAAATAGTCTAAATTATAAGGTAAAGGGTCCTCATCCCCATCACTGGCGTGAAGACACAATTTCCCTCTTCTCTTCCCCCCCTTCCCTTCCTTCCCTTCCCTCTTCCCCCCCCCCCCCCCCCCCCCCCCCCCCCCCCCAGTTTCAGGGGTACTTTGTGTATTTACATACTTATTTTCTGCTAATCAGTGGTAACTCAGTTTAAAGGGCGATGTCGAAATGAACGCTCCCGCTTGAAAAATGCAGGACAAAATTAGCGCAACTTTCGCACTTGCACCTAAACTGCCACTTGATCTAAGCTTTTCAGCCTGAAAATTAAATTTTATTTTAAAAAATCCCCTAAAATAACCCCCTTCAAAAGCTGTTTTTGAACCAAGCTCTTCCATATATGTCAAAGGACTGTTGAATTATTCATTATTATAATTACTATCATCATTGTCATTATCCCTTTCCATGTGGAAATAATTTTATTATCGTAATTTGATATCTGAAGAATTTCCTGTTAGTCGTTTGATAATAATTTTTTTCTACTGAAAAGAAAAGTTTTGTTTATAAATGGGAGAAAAATATTTTTAATGCTTTTATGTTTACTATAGATTTCCGTTTATCTAATCGATCGGAATGCCAATAAATCGATTAAAGGTTTAGTGTTTTACAAACAACCATTTTGTGCTTTTTGATTTTACGTTCAGAATGATTTTAATAAAGCTAATGTCTTCTCTAAGCGCTTGTTCACCCCAAATCTAATATTCCATCATTTCTATTATCTAGAATCGCAATTTAAAGTGTTTTTAATGAGAAAAATAAACACGAATAAAAGAAGGAAATAATCTGATTAAATTACTTTGTGTATGTGGTCAACATATTTAGGCAAAGCCCTTAAAAATCTTGGTGAATTATATGCGATCATACAGTGATTGCGGAATATTAAATTAAACTTAGATAAATCCGCATTGAAGGAGGCAGCACCCAATCCTGAATTTATTTCCCATTTTCTATAACAGCATCACTGCGCTCCTCTCTTTGCAATGACAATGTGCCAAATCTAGGCATTTTGAAAACATTTTCCATATGCTTTAACTGGAGACTGATAGACAAAGAAGAAAAGGAGATGGTCTTTTTTCTCTTGAGGTATATTTCCTTTAACTTTTCCTCCAACCTTTTCTAATCTTCATTATTTTTAAACAAAAGTTTGAGAATCATTAGGACCTGTTTGTTGTTGGTTTTTTTTTTCTTTAACGTTTTTTTTTTTCCTTATCGCATAATCAATTCCTGAACTGTGGAGTTTCAGTTACGGTTTAATGCAGGACTATAGAGCTATCATTTTTATACCTTGGCGGACAACATTTTGGGGAGAAAGCATTGATTCATTTAGTTTTCGCTTGCTGTTTTTTGTAATTAAAGATGGTTTTAATTATAGGTTTTTTGTAAGTCAGATCAGATGTGCTGCTTGCTTGCTGGAAGGTTTTTTTTTTCTTTTAACGGTGCTTTTAATTTATGTGTAGTTTTTACGGATAACACAGAGGTGGTGGCTTTTATTTAGCTGTAAAATCCACACGTTTTCTTTGAAAACTTGGCTCCTTGGGCGAAAATAACTTTTCCTGGTTGCTTTATAATCGCTGTTTATCGCAGAGGTAGTTTAGCATATTGTCTACACAACAAAGATTCCTGTTTTATTGGCAGTGTGGATTGTAGGATTTAGGTATAAATATTTCATAACTTTCCTCTTTTTGCAGTAAGATCGGTAGTTTTATTGGCTTTTTCTCCCTTTTTGTCTGTCTTTCTACCCGAACCGTTTTATTTCTGAAGTCCCTTTTTGTCGTTTTCCAGGATAGAATGTAAAATTTTTCCCTTGGATATATCACTGCTGGAAATATGCTCTTGGGCTTTCTGGAGGGGATTGGGGAGGGGGGGGGAGCGGTGGTAAGCGGTCGTTTTCCTTGATTTGCATAAGAGCTAGTGAAGTGCCTGTGAAGTTGGTGAATTGCTATTGTTTGGGGCTAGTCCTGACTGTTTTTGTTTATAAACACTGGGGTGGTTGCCGGGAGGGGAGGGAGGTCAGAGCACTGTCAAAGCGCTGACCTCTGAAAGCCCAGAGGGCGCCTGGCTCCTTCACCCTCTCCTTTCTCTCTCTCCCTCTCCCTTTTTCTTTCCCTTCCCATCCAAGGCCAGGAGCTCAGGTTCAGGGCATTTAATCCCCGCGATCTGCCCAAGAAAGGAGCTGAAAAAGGGCTGTTAAGGCTCCGGAGGAAACGCAGGCAGCAGACTTAGACCTGGAAGGCTTTTATTTATAGTAACGTCCGGGTGCGCGTTTTTGTGCGGCTCCAGCCACAATAACAACAACAACAAAAAAGCCAATCGGGGACACCACTATTTAGCTCAAAATCTCAGCGAGATGTCTATACTATTCGGCTGTGATTTTTCTCTTAGGTCATTGCTCGTTAGACGCGCTTTCAGTAGGTGAATGCCAAATCTGGGACAGTGAGGGTAGAATTGAAACGCCATGTGTTGTTGTTTTATTTCTTTTTCGAACAAAACTTTCCAGGAATCCGATCGGGAATTTTTGTTTTCTTCTCCTTCTCCCCCCCGCCCCCCCCCCCAACCCCTTTATTAGCGTGTACTGGAATGTGTTTGATTGGGGGGGGGGGGGGGGGGGAGGGCAGCGTTGTAAATTAATAATACGTGATACCTGCAAAGAAAGAAATAATTACTAATAGCCAAACGCTTTGAGTTCAGAGTCATTCTCATCTCGGGGAAAAAAAAAAAAAAAAAAAGAAAAAAAAAGTACAAGAGATTGCTATCAGGTTTAAGTATGTTTTGAAAAGAAGTTGCTGAGTTAAACAAAAATGTTAGTTAACACACTGCCTTTGTCAAATAGCCCCCGGGAGGAGAAGAGACAACAAAAAGGAGAGGAGGTGGGGGCTGGGGATCTGAAAGTGTCTGTAGCTCAGATAAAGGGTCTGTAACACTGAAATCTTGTAATACCTCGTTTCAAACTGAGCTCATCTATAGACTTAGGGAACACAGTAAAAAGACACGGATCCCCTTTCCCTTGGGTTGGGGTCTGGGGAGACGAGAAGGTGGGGGAAGGGGACGTTTATTAGGGAATTATGTCGGTTTATTAAAAAGGGGAGCGGCTGTGGCTGTAATTATGCAGATCCTTGTGCCCCTGTGTGTCCGCAGCGCAGATTTAGGGAGTGAAATGAGCTTGGCGGAGAGACGTGGTGTAGCAGAGCCCGGTTTGGGCTGGGATTTCTTTGTCTATTAAAGAATGGTCAGCCTCGGTCTCTGGTCCCCACCAGATCCGTCTCGTCCAGGCCAATAAGTTTTTCTTGGGGCTGAGGTTGGAGGTAGTGGAGGACAGGAAAGACTGAGGGGTTTTTTTAAATTATTTTTTTTTTTGCCCTTCCCTCTCTTTGAAATGTAACGTCACTATCCAGAGCTTTTTGTGGTTTCAACAGGAGGCTAAGGGGAAAAAAAAAAAATTTGAAAAAATCCCCGAATGTGTAACAGTGCCTGCAGAAGAAGTTCGGAGGAGGTGGGCGGGGGGTCCACCGAGACCAGAAGAGAGGAGCTGAGAGGTTAGGGGAGAGTCTTCTGGGGCGATCAGCTGAGCGAGAGAGGGAGGAGAGAGGGGAGCGGGAGCCGGGCCGGGCCGGGCCGGGCCGCGCCACCGGGGAGCCCGCCCGCCGCCCGCCGGCTCGTTCTGCAGCCGCTCCGCAGCCGCGCCGGCCGGCCCCGGGTCCCCCTCGCCTGCCTCCCCCCAGCCCGCGCCGCGCTCCGCTCTTATCACATCCCACAAACCTGCTGCTGCTGCCTCCCGGAATTAACCTTCTTCGATTTTTCCTAGCTACGTGGCGATCCCCGGGTTTCTTCTAAACTGTTAACATCCCGTAGTGCCTTTTTTTTTCCTTACACCCCCCTTCCCTGATAACTACTATTTTTAGGGGGAGAGAGACATAGATAGACAGAATATTTTAAGCGTTAGGAAGGACGGTAAACAGTGGCAGAAGAAACCCTGAAAAATGTGGACTCTCCTTTCGCAATTCCTGCCTCTATCCCCCCCCCCCCCCCCGCTTTGTTCCTTTAGCTGTAACTCAAGAACACCATAAACCTATATCCCCTTCCAAGAAGAGAGAAAGGGAGAAAAATCTACAGCCAAGAGAGAATGACTTGACTGTTCTGACGTTTGGTGTTTTGACATTAATGACATTAATGATATTGATGTTTCACCAGGAAAAAAGCACTAGGAATAAAGGAGGTAGTGGGGGAGGTGCGGGGGGGATGACTTTAAAACTAAATTATCTTCGTTTCCTTATTCTTCTGTGACATTAAGTATACGTGTTTCTTCACTTGAATTTGAAATAGATGTATTGTTCTCAGGTGTTTCTTCATCACATCGTATTTAATTGTCTTCAGTCTTAGGAAATGTGTTACCATCCTTCAGGCATGCACTTGAATGGACAATGCATCCTTCTATCTCAGAGTCCCGCTTCGTCTACAATTTAAGCCTAAAAGCCCTCTTTCCATCATAGCCCCTCAATCTGATAACTGTAAACGGGTTTCAGAGATTTCATTTTCACTCTTTGTTTGCATTTTTTTTTTCATCGTGTAAACAACGATGCAGAATATCGCTAGTTTCCTTATTACCTTCACTCAGAGGGTGCAGTGCCCGTGGAAATCTGCATACACATGCTCACATCTTTTTTCATTGAAAAACTGGTGCAATGCTTAGGTGAGGTTTGGAAAAGGAATAAAGTTGCTCTCACGAACCCTCAAGTGCCCCTTACTTTTCCTTAAGTTCTAATATTGGAGATTTTCCTGAAGTTTGCAGTAAGGTTTCTCTGGATTGGGGTAGGGCTTCTTCTATGTTTCCCGCTTTATTGGCAGGCTCTGACTTTCTGGAATAGCTGTACTTTCAGGCTGGAAGTTTTTTAATTTGTCTTTTTTTTTCCTCCTCGAAGTCTTTTTTTTTTTTTTTTTTTTTTTTTTTTCCCCTCCAAAACCGCCAGGACCTTCACTCTGACCTTAAACATCTGCTTTTAGCAACTCAGTTCCCTGACACTGGCCTGTGCTTCCTTAAGGGCAGCTTTAATTCATCATCAAGTGAGGATTTTCCTATTAGTGTTAGTTCCAGCACTTGCAAAATGTTCTCCTGGCACAGAAGGTTTAAGGCCCATAGAGGTGCTTATTTCTGCCATCCAGGGTTTTGCTGGTTTGTTGCTGGTGTGTGTGCAAGCTTTTAGTGTAAGGTTGTGATAAAACCTTCCTGCTGTTTTTTGGTGTTTAAGGCCTAAGACAAGGTTTTGACTTGTATCGCAGGAATCACGAACTTCAAAGGCATGTCAGCTCTGAGGTTATGGTTCACCTGCGCGGGGTCCTTGGTACTGTAAATATCTCGTGCATGTAACTGTGACTTAGTGACCATTTCTGGTATACCCATTTCTGGAATAGCATTATCAAAAATCTGCACGTGTTCCTGCAGTGTATTCTGATGCTCTTTGAATAGTCATGGTTTTTTCTTCAGTAGGGGGTATTTTAAAGTATGTCTATTCCTAGTTTTAGTTAATTATCTTTTAATGAAAGTGTCAGTCATATTCACATCTCCAGTATTAGGTTAAGATAATTAGATTTTCAAATGAGAAGCAATCTTCTTAAATCCCACACAGGAAAATATTTGTAGAAGATTCCGATTCATAATGACATCTGTACATTTTACCCTAGTTTTCATCATAATAATTCCTCCCCTCCAAGAATTAAATGTGTCTGGTAAAATATAGTAGATAAAATATTAATAAAATATCAATACTTGTAGGAAAAGTAGAAGACAATATATGTATATACATGAAACCTCTATTGTATGCAAAGAGACGCTTTCCCTAGGTTTATATTTACTTCATTTTGATAAGACTGTTGACAGTTGATATTGTATATTCTGGAAGGCTTTGCTCTTTACTTTGTTGGTATCTCCAAGCAATTAGATGGCGGCCACCACATAAAGTGTATTATGTTTTGTGTGACTGTGTGTATGTGGAGTGTATGTGCATATGTGTAAATACGATGTAAGATACGAGTGTACCCATGTGTGTATGTGTTTGTATGTGTAAATAAATCCACCTTTATCTCCGTATGGGCAGTTATTCCCTATCCTAGATATATTATCTTTCCTTTTACGGCGGTGTCATACATTTATTATCCCATTGCAAACATCTATTTTTCATTAAATCTCCATTTAAAAAAAAAAAAAAAGAGAAAATGGGGGAGAAAAAAAAAAGACAGAAAGACAGACAGACAGAAATATCTCCCTCATGGAATAATTAATCTGGATCCATTTCTTTTAAGTTCCCGAACAGTTAAAAGAGCAGGTCTGCTGCCTTCCCCCCTCCTTCTTCTTTTTTTTTTTTTTTTTTTTTTTTTTTTTTTAATTTTCCCTAGCCATCTACTTTGTGTGCCTGTGCGTGTGTGTCTGTGTTACTAATGAAGTTTGCAGACTTGTGTTTGTATCCATGAGCTCCTTTCTGCTGCCCCTTCTTCTCTGGGCTGGCTCTGTGACTCCCGCAGCCTCGGCGAGCCCCCGGCAGCCGCGGCAGCTCCGGCTTCCCCGGCTCCGGGGCTGCGCGTCATTTGCAGCCCGGAGAATGTTGATCACCTCACTAATTACACCTCTCCCTCTCCTCTTCCCTCTCCTCTCCCTCTCTCTCCCTCTCTCTCGCTCTCTCTCCTCTCTCTCTCCTCTCTCTCTCTCTCTCTCATTCCCAGAGTGCATATCGGGAATAGACACACAAAGACATGCGCACTCAACTTAATCAGCCATTTTTTTAAACAGGGCTAAAACGATAATAATTAGCAGAATAAAGACATATCGGATTTTCATTTCCTTTCCTCCTTTTCCCAACCCCTTCACAACCAAACAGCGAGACCGCGGTCGGCACATGCTTTAACAACTCCCGGACCCCAAAGGACCGCTCCATGCCCCCCACTTCTTGCTCAATCATTTTTATTTTCACCCAATAAAGTTGGAGGATTATTTTTTTTATTATTTTTTTAATGAACCTTCTCTCGTTTACTTGGATGTGATCAGCTGTTAAGTAAATAAAGCAAAACAAAAAAAAGAGGCGAAGATCCAGTAGGAACTGCGAGGGGAAATGGAAAGTAAGTTTTTTCTTTAACTTTTATTGAGTAGTTTGTGTTAAATTTAGGTCGAGTATCGATTATCTTTCCAGGCTGATCTTGCACAATCTTTGATATTTCGCTCTCGCTCTCTCTCTCTCTCCCCCTCTCTCTGTGCCTCTTTCTCTCTCTCTCACATACACACACACACTCACATCCCCAGATCCCATGTATCTCTCCCCTCTCTTTCTCCCCCCTTTTTCTGCCTATTTCCCCATTTTTAGGTACAGTATTTGCTCCCATTTGGGAAGGCGGGTCTGCTTGTTCTCTCTCCTTTCTTTCTTTCTCTCTGTCCCTTTCTCTTTTATTCCGGAGGTTACGTTTTGTTTGTGTATTTTTTTTTGTTTTGGTTTGGGGCTGTGGGTTTGGGATTTTTCTCTCTTTCGGGATGTAACTTTCGGATTAAGTGGAGGACCCTGCTCAGTTTGCAGAAGAGGCTCGGGGAGTGCCCCCACTTTTTCCATCGCGGTTTTTTTTTTTTTTTTTTTTTTTGGTAGGGAGCTCGGGAAAAGGGGGAATACTGTCAGATTAGGAAAGACGTTACGGCTGTCAGAAGTCATCGCTTGCCAGCCCCTTCAGACCTCGCACCCTTGTTTCGCAGCTCGGTCCCCCCAAAACTTTGAGGTGCTTTTTGAAGGCGCATTCCGCTCTCCCACCCTCCTTCCCTCTCCTCCCCATCTCCACCCCCCTCGGCCTCCCAAACTTTCGCTTTCGGGCGGGGGGGGTGGGGAGGAAAGAGATGCCAGCAGGGCAATGGGGACCCTGACTGCGTGCGTGTGTATAGGAGAAGGTGTGGGGTGCTTTTTCCCTTCTCCCCCCCCCCCCCCCCCCCCCCCCCCCCCCCCTTTTTTTTCCTTTTTTATTTCTCAGGTAGGTTTCTCAGGAGCAGAGGCAGGGTGGCCGTGCGGGTGTGTGTGTCTGTCCGTGTGTGCGCGCAGGGGGGATCGCGCTGCTGGCTGCCGTCTCTGGCAGCAGGAGGAAGAGGAGCCCGTTAGGAGCGCGCCCTGCCGCTCTGTCAGTTTCGCCGCTCGGCGCGGGGAGGCGGCCCGGCGCGGCGCGGAGCGGTGCGGAGCGGCCCCGCCGGAGGGGATGCGCGGCTGCCGCTGCCTTGCGGGCGGCTGCCGGCCGGGAGCCCCCGGCCATCCCCGCGGTGCCGCACCGCGCCGCTCCGCGCCCTAAGAAAAGGCTCTTCGCGAGCAGGGTCCGGGGCTGTTTTCACTGCAGCCTTTCTGAGGTGTTTTGTTTTTTGGTTTTTCTTTGAAGGGGGGGGGGGTCGTTGTTTTGCGGGACAGTCGTCTATTTATTCTTTTTTTTTAAACCGAGGACTATGGTGTTTAAAAAAAAAAAAGACAAAACACAAAAAAAAGACAGCCAAAGGAAAAAAAAAAAGCTCATAAACAGGGAGAAGGCAGTTCGGTTCCTGCTCTAACTGCTCGTGCCAGAATCAAGTGCATCCCTTCCCATCACGGCGGCTAATGGCAGACGCGTCCCTGCTTCCCCCTTTTGCCTTACATGAAATTTCCTGCAAAAATGCTAATAAACTTTTCCCCCATCCGATGCCAACTTACAGCGGTTCCTCTCCACTCCTCCCCTCCTGCCTCTTCTTTCCCCCCCATCATCACCACCCCCCCCACCCCCAAGCCTCCCCAGCAGCGGCAGCAGAAAATGCACGGGTTGGTATTTCTTTTGTTACCTGCGAGCCGGGCGGCCGGGGGTCTCTCATCGGCTGCTTAGGGCACTGGGTCCAACCGAGAGAGAAGCCACATCAGTCGGGTTCAGCCTGTTTCACCTCAGCGCCGTCCCGAGGAGGCTTTAGCCACCATTCAGTAACACACCCTCCTCCTCCTCTTCCTCCTTAGGTACCAAGGCAGAGATCGCAAACATAACACCCCCCTCCCCACCAAAAAAAAAAAAAAAAAAAAAAAAAAAAAAAAAAAAAAAAGCCCAACCAAAAGACAACTTGCCAGGCTGAAGATGGTGGATTTACATTAAGCCAGACACAGGCAGGTTCACTCAGGAAGTCTGACCATCCCGTTTTCTGACAGTTGCATTTCCTCGGCTCCGTTCGTCCTCCTCTTTTTTTTTTTTTTTTTTTTTCAATTTTTCCTTTTATTAGCCTTGTTCCGTTTTTAATCAAGGATTATGTAGTTGGCAGGAGGAGAGCAAGAAAGAGAGTGGAAAGAGAGGGCTCGGGTGCTTTTTGGGTGGTTGCTGTGAGGGTGGGTTTTTTTGATGGTGTATTTTTTTTTTTTTCCAATTGTGTTTCTCCTGGATTTGCAGTGGCTCGATCCTTAGGAGCGGTGGTGGAGTGTTTAAAAAGATCATATGTAGCATTATATTTTTAGTTTGGTGGTGGATGGATGGAAGAGGTAGTGAGAAGCCTTTGCAGCCCTGCCTGTTGTTGGTTAGATTGAGGCAGAGACTTGGCTGCGATTGGGACGCGACTGTGACATGGGCATCGATCGCTTCCATTGAGAGCAATGCAAAAACACAGCCTGGGTATGTAACACTCTCAGTGCCATCAACACTTGTTTTACTTTATATTTACTGGCAAAACTGACAGAACGATCCGGAGTGCTTTTCTTTGAAATAAGGAATACAAACATTTGGATGGGAAGGTGCACAAAGAAGATTGTGGAAATAAACGGGGGGTTGAAGGTTGGGGTGTGTGTGGGGGGGAAGAGCCTTAATCATCATTGCTCCACTTCTTATTCGACTGACTGTATTTAAGGAGTTTCTCTCTTTTCTCGGCTAGGGGATCCTACTAAACTGGTTGAAATGAAAAAAATCAGACAATCAACCTTGAGGGAATATCTGCTAGTTTTCAGGGTTTGCGGTTTCAGCCGGTAGGAAGGCACACAAAATAAAAGATGGCTAGCCAGCTGTTTTAACCTCTTGCACCTGGCTCCAGAGCTGGGGCTCACCAGGATTATTCAGTTATTCGTGCTATCTGTGCTTGAATATTTATAGTATACGATCTAGAGATCCACACGGTGCATTGTAGCATCTCTTTATCCTTTAGTCGTGGGCTTTTTGGACTTCGTCAACATAAACATGTATTCAATAGTTTTCATTTTTATGGTAATGAACGTAGAGGGTCAATGAAATATAGAGGGAAAAGTCGTAAATCTGCAAAAGTGAAACCTACCCAAGGAACAAAGAAAGGTCAGGTAAACCATCTGTGTAAGTCACAGTAATAGTACCTGCTGTTTGGTTTATGCAGGGATACTGCTTTATTATTCTCTAAAATGGAACTTATCCGCTAGATCAAGTTAAAACTAAAGGAAAGCTGTGGAGATGATAAATGGCATCGCATGCATCTTTCAGAATATGGAGACGGTTGTGTTCCTCGGTTTTTGAATACTTTACGTTTTATTTGTGAAGATGGTGCACCAGCAAAGAACATATAAAGGGGGCCAGGAAAAATCACTGTTTAATATTGCAGAATTTACTGCTTCCATTCTGACCATGAGCCTAAATTTACACAATGAAATTTGATTATCTCTAATAACAATATTAGATCCTGCACTGGATGGATGAGAATTGAGGTGGTTTTGTTGATTGCAAGGGTTTAATGTTGCATTTCAGAATCTGATGTGGTTTAGCCTCCCTTCCATTAACTGGAAAACCCCTGAGGTTTTACAATTATTTCTTAAAGATAATACATTTAAGATTGCATTGGTAGGCTGAAGAAAAGTCATAAAGGCAAGAAGGGAAGCCCTTAATAACTCTTGAGATTCAGACATGTTCAGCAGTTAGATTGGCTCTGACTTCACCAAGGGTCGACAATGTGTCATTTCCATGAAGCCAAATTGCCCTCTGCCTATATGATATTAATGTGCAAATCAATATTTCAGGGATTAAATTTCCCTTCTTCATTTTTTATGGTTTCTACCTCAATAAGTCTCAAGTCTATTAGAAGAGGCTGGATGATTTAAAATCTTTCACTGCAGAATGGCTTGTCGTAGCCTTGTTTCACAGACCGTTTTTGGATTTTCGTTGTAAAAGACTAAAGGCATTCCAAAGAAGTTGATAGTCAATATAGGGACATGCTTACTGTTGTAAAGCCCTTGTTCGATTAAGAGCTAAAAAGGTATTGAAAATATAATATATATGTTTATGTAATATATATACATTCTACTGCTTTAAAAATATTGTGTTAATCACCTATTGATTTATTTCAAAATCAATTGAAGCTCCTTTCTTATTAGTGATTTGTTCAGCATTCTTCAGCCTTGTTGTTAATTTTCTTAAACAGCATGCATGAATTAATCTACTGGTAGAATGTGTTTTGGGTTTTCTTTGAAGCGTATTTAAAACCAGGCATTTTTACCTATTAAAGCTGGAGTGGTGTGAACAGTTTAGTATTGTGGGGAGAGCCAGGGCACTGTTGTCTGCACTTCGGATTGAGCATTGTTTTAATGAAGCTAAGGGGCGTTTTGTAAATATTTTATGATTCCTGCTCAGATGCTTATCAGTAATGTTTATTAAGAGTTTCCACTGAATATTCAGGATCAGTTAAAAATTAAAATGGAGCTATCTGATCTGGAAGGAAACAATATATGACAGAAAATTTAGGTCAAAATATGAGGTTGTGACTTTATCACATAATCTTGGGAAGGCCCTACTGTCTATCATTTAGTGTAGTTTTATAGTCTTAGACCATCTGGACCAAGTTCCGCACAGCTGCATGAATTTCATATGTGATAGAACATTTTTTCCATTCAGTGTGAAATGTTCCTTCCTAAAAACGTACACCAGACTCGCTTAATTTAGTCTGCTAAAAGAAATGCACATGAAAAAGGACAAAAGGCTCTTTAATCTCTGCAAGCTGTTTGTTTTTCTTCAAGATTCCTGTCTGTTTGGGTTTGAAAAGTCATGTTTATTGAGCAGATGATTCTGAGGTGTGACATTAAAATAATATATGATTTTTGTGCTAGTTTCTGCTCTCCTAGTTAATTTGCAGAACTACTTTTTATGCCTGTCAAAACACAGAGTTAATCTATTCTTATTTACAATTAATCTCAATAAAATTAATCTTAACTATGCTTTAGTCAGTAGCTTAAAATATCTAATTATATTCAATTAACTGCTGTCATAGTAATTAACACTGCTTAATTGCCTCTGCATATATTTATGTAAAGCTCATTAGTTACTGCTTGCTCTTTTTTCCTTCTCTCATTCCCATTTTTGTGTCTCTGAGAGCACTGACGTAAAAACCAGTCTAATTTTTGACAATCTGGGTTCTGAAGAACCTGTGGCAATAGCAATGCATGTGATTGTAACCTGTTATGTGCGTAAATATTTGTTTTCATATGCAAAAAAGGTACCGGAGCTGGGTTTCTAAAGAATTTACAATCCAGGTTCCCCCCCACTGCCACCACTTCTCGCACCCCAACATATACAAGTATGTTTTCTAGCCTTGCTGATAGAAATATGAGAAGCCAGGTTAAGCTTTGTGTTTATAAATGAAGAGCTTTCTGCATCTGCCTTGAGGCTGTACCCAGAAGGCAGAGCTTTGCTGCTCCAACTTCATTCAAAGGGTTAAAGACTTGGCCAAGGTTCAAACTGAGAAGCGCCCAGGGAAAGTGCATGTGAATATGTACAAGTTTCATGTAATTAGTGCTTAATTATATTAACATATGCAAATTGTCAACTTAGGAGCTTGTTGAGCTGGCAAAGATCAGCCAGGCACAATTGCTGTATTGTTCTGAAACAATAATGGATTTCAAGTTGGATTGTGAAAACACATAACTAGCTATCTAATTTAACTCATACCATGGTGAAATTTCATTAGTCTCCATGGAGACTGGTTTAATTGTGCTGACTAATGTTCTGGGCTGCAGAATGTCCTAAAAAGAAAGCGTTGTTTGCCTAATCCACCTTACAATGACACTTGTTTGTACATGTTTCCCTTGTGTGAGAATTTGCATATGCAAATAAATAGTTTCCCTGCCCCATTTGTCATGGCTGTTCATTACCCATGAAGAGGACATTGTTACTAGGCTGTTACTGAGTCTCCCAAGACAGGATAGTGTCAACCAGTCCAGCCACATTCTTTCATAATTTGTTTCTGATTAATAGACCAGAGTGAGGCTCATTCTATTCAGGCCTCTGCAAAGGGAAGGTCAGTTCTGTCACTGAAAAGAGTTTCCGCAGCAACTGAAGTTTTTTCTCTCGCTCCCCCTCCCCCTCCTCTTGCTTTGGCTAAAATAATCATATTTAAAATAATGTATTCTTGCTCTAAGGAATACCTCTACTAATAATCTCTAGTTTCCTAAAGCAAAAGATAGGAAAATAAAGGAGATTCTGGTATTGGAATATTAATCCTGTTTTTGACAGAAAGGTAAACTGATATAATTGCTTTTCAGTCGAAGGAATGGGGGTTTATACAAGTGTGAAAGCATCGGAAAAGGATTAGCATTTTTTTGCATAATGAAAAGCTCTGTTGAATAGGGCACTGAATGGTTGACTGAATGACTGAGATGAAAGGAAGATGAAAATGCAGGCTCCTCTTTCTTTATGCCTATGTTCAGCTCTCCCTAAAGTTATGTTTGTCCAAGACTTGAGAAAACAAGCAGAAGCTCAGATTTTAGCAACTTGCTAAGATGCCCCAAGTTTTCATCATCGTGTGAAGTAATATGCATGAGCGTAGTGCAGCGAAAGGATGAGAAACACAGGCTTGTGTGGAGGGGAACTCCAGGAACATGACAGGCAAACCAAATATTGACTATTGGGTATCGAGGATTCCCAGCACTTTGCTTGGGGGAAAGACAGAGCGAGGAGGGGGGCCGGCAGGGAGGGAAGGAGCTATTTTAAAAGTTGCCAATGGAAATTATGCATCGACGCATAATAATCTAATAAAGTTTGGTATTCAAGGAAGCAAGGTTTCGTCAATATCTGTTTTAATTATTAAACTGTTTCTCTTTTGGAAAAAGTTATGAATTCTGACTCAGTGCTCAGTGTTTAAGTGGTATAAGAGCCTTGCTGGGGAAAAAATTACGCTCTTCGTTCGCCTTCAAAAAGAGAGAAGGCTCGCTGAAATAGAAATTGATACATGCACATAAGGAGCAGAGTTTTTTGGTGTGACTGCTTCGACGCACTCGGGTTGTTTAAAACAGTTGGATTCCGATAGATTCAGGTGGCAAGAAGGGCCCCGGCCTCCCTCTGCAATCAGTGTTAACTCCCACTGACTTCAACCAGAGAAGAATCAGGCCCCCAGACAGGGCTGCAACTGGTTAGCTGTTGACAATGTGATCAGTGCTTCTAATTATGTTCTCTCAACAGTAATTAGGGCAGTTAAAATACCATAAGTGTTGAGCCACTTTTGAAAGTGGGAAGTGGTTCTTTTGTATGCATGTAAATCAAATGCAGTGTGAATAATTATTTGTATGCATGCATATTAAATAGGTTCTCCTTTTTTTTTCCAGGTCAACATAATTACTGATTTAGAGCTACTGTGGAAAACTGTTGGTGGTTACACTAAATATTAACTTGTTTGGGGGATTTTTTTTTTTAGTTTGCAGAACGTTTATTTGCAAATGCGTGTTAGTTCAGTATTGGGCTTGATCTGATGATGTTTAAACAGTTAAGAGATGCCTCTAAGAAATTATGATTATTTGTAGTTAAGTAAAATTGTAAATGCAGAAGGTGTTTGGTAAGAATAAAGTCACAAAAATTTTCTCTTTTAAGACAAAGTTAAAAACCTGTGGGGTTTGAGAGTGTGTTACTGCTAACTTTATGAAATTCCTTAAAACTTCTTTTAAAGGAACATACTTAGGGGATATTCTTTCATTCTGGGAATAGCTTATTAGTGTATTTCCATAAGAGAAATGTGTTAATTTAAAATATAAATTCATTTATATTTTAAAATATTGTTAACCAAGCACCATGTGTTGTCTCTGGCAAAGTTCCAGCCACTGTAGAACTGGATAACACATGGGTTAATAATAACTTATGTGATGTCTGCATTCTTACTGAATGGGCAGAAACCCAGCATACTGAGATACTGGGATTCAAGATTTTACAGAATAAGATGTAACACAGAAGATGTTTGTGTGAACAGAGGAACAGACAGGAGAAACTAGAAGTCACGTATGAGTTGTTTTCACCCAGTAGATAAAACAAACCTAGTTGGTTCCGTTTGGTTGTTGTTGAGATTTGTTGTTGGTTTTGAAAGGGGCAATAACATTTATTGATAGTGAGATTCAGCATACCTGTAGAGATAAACTTGTTTTACATAAATAAGCACAGCAGGTTTAATCTTTAATACATGTTACTCCATTCCTTTTTTTAATTGTCACTCTATAGCACTTTTATACCAGTGTTTTCACCATTACTGCATCTTTCGCTGAGTTTCAAACTAAGCGAGAAAAGTTGATACCAGGCTGAAATATGGTAGTTTTATTGCAGAATGACTTTTCTGCTTAAACAAAATATTTGGAGGAATGGTTTAACTAACTTATATGTTCAAAATAGAAGTTTGCCATATGAAGATGCTCTTTTGTGTTTTCACATTACTCAGAATCAGCTTTTAAATAATAATAATTAAAAAAAGACATATATTTAGAAGGTAATTTGTTCAAATTATATTTTGTTTGCTTTTGGCACTTTCAAGAACAATTTTAAAGATGCCCAGAAACAGATCTCTTTACAAAATCCAGCAGACTTAGAGCACTCACAGTGATCTGATAGGCTGTACCAGTTCCTAAGGAGGTGTTATAGTTCTTCAGGTCAATAGTTCACAAACTAAAGGCTGTATGTACGTGATAGGCCATGGTGACTCTGAAAACAAACATTTACCATGTTCTACAGTGAGGTCTGTAGAACAAGCAATGTGAACACTAGATGTACATCTGAAACTGTATTTAAATAGACAGACATTCTGCTTCTGGAACAAAGAAATCCCTACAAAATGCTTGTGTTAGTGTAAGCCTAGGACACGTAAACTCAGAAGAACCGAATTCTTCCCATTCCACCCCAAACTAAATTAGCAATAACTTGTCTGAAATCAGAGGAGTAAGATGAGCGTAAAACTGGCAAGACATACAGTTTTGATATTAGTAGAAAAAGAATCAGGCCTTTAGTTAGTGGCTGACAATAATGCCATAAAATCAAATTTAAAAGGTTTCGTCTCCTCTTTTTGGACTACTATTTCCGTTTTTAAGGGGGACGTGCTTAGTGCAGGAGGCACCGATCAGTCTTTAAGAAAGAGATTTTCTGGAGAGGCTGCTGAGGGTCAGTTCTGTTCCTTTTACTAGGTAATAGCAGAGCTGAGGGTCTGGGAGCAGCAGCTGCTGAAGGCTTGCTCCTCCCTGTTTTGACACCGAGGCTGCCTTATAAATTCACCTAATCTGAGATGACAAGGCACCTGTCACTGGTAGTGCTTCAGTGTTTGGGGCACTGATGGAAACCCAGAGTAATCCCAGTTATTTCCACACTTGTTCCAGAAGATGGTAGTGTAACAGATCAGAATAATCTCCTTCTGAAGAATAACAAAAATATAACTTCCTTCTTTCCCTTTACTTGTTGGAGAGAATCCGTTGATTTTTTGGTAATCATAGGGCCAGCACTCTTGTAAGAAGAGAGGGGAGGGAAAAAATCCTTGGATTTGCCAAGTGTTTTGTGATGATTTCAAATGCAGGTGGTTTTCCTGTGTGAGAAACCGTGGCTATCCATATTTAAATAAGATTTTCTCCTTGTTTAATACCTAGCACTTCAGATGCCTTCCCCACTCCAAAAAATAGGGTTATGAGTGAAAAGTAGCTCCTTAAACAGGAAACTTACTCCTGTGGGTTTCACTCTGGTCCTCTCATATTTTTTTTTAATATTGAAATATGGTTATTGATTTTGTTTACAGCACTGAGGGTTTAAATTAAAGAAAATGTAACATTTATAAAATAAATTATTTAGCTCTATGGCAAATGTCACCCCTCAGTCCCTCAGTTCCTTTGAGTTTTATGAACTGTACACCTGAAAAAAAACCCAAACCAAAACACTTTCTTTGCCATTGCAGTGCAGCCATCTCTGGGGTGGGAAGTGTCGCCCCACGCACAAACAGCCACGAGGCACTGCGCTGCAGCACGGCAGCGTGCTTCGGCTCTTTTTCCAGCAGGAGTAACCCAATTGCTGTAGGGAGGCAAAATATGATTTCTCGCCGGGTTGTCAGCCAGTGCACTGGGACAGGCATTTCAGCTCCAGTAAGAAGCATCACTGGAGTTTCAAGTCCCAGCTGGTCTGGCCTGTGGATTTCTCCCTCGCTTGACGGGTGGTTTGCCCAGTACTGCTGCAGTTTCCAGTTGCTGGCCAAGAGCCTCTTCCAAAGTCCAGCACCACCTCATCGATCAGGTTTGGATCAGGCCCTTGCAAAGTGTCATCTACTGAGGCAACCTCAAGCAGCGGCAGGTCAGCGCTGCCGGGCAGCCGGCCCCGGCCCTGCGGCGGGAAGCGCTCGCTGAAATCACAGCAGAGCGGTGCGGTCACAACTTTCCCCTCTTTCCCCCCTTTCCCTCATTCCCGCCCCCCCCCCCCCCCCCCGCCCAAGTGAGTGGAAAGGCAACGAGAGACAATGGAATAAAAAAATCTTCTTATTTAAATACGGCAGAAACTGGGAGGCTGACAATAATTCAGCTACTACAGAGTCAGTTCAGCCATCTGGAGATTGTGACACGTCCAAAAAGGGAGGGGGGTGGAGACGAGGGGGAGAGAGACCTTAAAAATGAAGGATTTCATTCCATGCTGAAATGTATTCTCCACGCAGGCCGCTGCTTTAATGTTGAACAGCATAGGTCTCTGAGTGGTTTCGTGCATCAAAGACGTACATACTGAAACACCTAGTGTCGTGCCACAAATGGATGTTAGTATTTCTGGACCAGAGTTATTTGGCCCAGCACTGAGTTTACTAGTTGGTATCAGCTTGGTTTTCGGTGTTACCATTATTTAAAAATAGATTTTGAGGCTGTTTTAATTTTTTAAATACATACAATGGCAGTGATTTATAAACATTCCTGGTTTCAGCTGTAGCTGTACAGAAGGGCTGCGTCTGCTCTCAGCATATTTTTTACATGATTTTAATAATTGGAGGCAAATATATTAGAAATCTTTTAGGTTCATTTAAAAATCTATGCAATTTAAACAAACGCTAAGTTGTGTAATGGTTTGTCTGGGAATTACTTCGGCTGCACAGCGCAATAATATTTTATTAGCTGTCATTTGTTTTCTAGGAAGAAAATTGTGATTTTTATGTTGTGTGTTACGTGAAAACTTGGCACTGAAACAGGACAGTCCCTGAACGTGAATTTCTAAAAATGTGGGACAGTAGTTGCCCGAAAGGTGAAGACTTGAGAAAAACTGGGGTGGGTCATTTCTTTCCTGAAATGAAGCAGGGTACAGATTAGAAGCCATTAAGGTTTGCCAGGAGTTGCTGGTCATAGAAGCCTGTTTAAGTGCTCACTGTCAACAAGGAAATCATGGGCAGCACTTAAAGTGGCTCACCTCTGATTTATTCATAAACCTCACACGAGCACTTGGCTTTGTTCTTGCTCGGGTAAGGGGGAACTGATGCCAATAAGAACACGAATAAAGAGCTTCTTGCATGGTCCAAAAGTGAATAGCACTTTATCTCAAAGCATGACCTCCATTCCCAAGATCTGTTGTGTTACAGTTGACTCCGCTAGATGTGTATTCTCAGATGAATTGCTAGAAGAGGTTACAACAAATATATACTTTGTAAACCCTCTAGATGTAACAAGAACTGTGTAACTGGAACTTAGGTTCTAACTTGACAGAAAGGTTGCGGTATTCATAGTGAACTGAGAGATTTCCGTTTCAGACAGCGCTTTATGTTGCTGTTTTTAATGTGAGTCAGAAAACACTATGATTATGTGGCTGCGATTCAAGCGAAAATTTTATATTCTTTAAGGGATTTATTTGAGAAACGTGCTCTGATAAAAGCAGACACAGAGAAACGCAAAGTAGTTCAGAGACCAAAAAGAAAAAAAAAGGAAAAAGTTGCCTTTGTTTTTAGGCGTATTTGATTGCTGCTGCTTTATTTTTGTTTCTCTAAAAAAGGCAAAGTAGTGCTCGCAGTCCGTGATGGGGGAAGGGACCTTTCGAAGACGGTCAACTGCCATGTTTGCACTGGGGCAGAGGTTGAGTACAGTTACTTAAATCCCCAGAGAAACATTTAGTTAACGCTAGTCTCTTTCTGATCCCGTCTGAGTCTGGTTTTCTTTTCTGTTCTTTAATGAAGTTTGTTTGTTGCTGTGTTTAGGTTACGTTTTTTAAACTGGCTTGCATTTTCACAACAGATTTGACCAAAAGAGTCATAATGGAAGACAGTGATGAGAGTTAATGATACGTCTTTGATAAAGCAGTCCTCGTGTGCAATCTGATCACAGCCATCAGCTCATTTGTCATGGCTGAAGTGAAAATGTCAGGACCAATGAGTGTATCAGTGCTGAAGGGGGCGAAAGGGCTTTTGGAGACACTTTTGTGCTGGGAGTGGGCCATAGCTTAGATGCAGCTCTAGGGAAATACTGGGATTAGCCAACTCTGTGCACAAATCCCTAGCATAACAGAATTAGTTGGGAAAATGAGGTTTGTTAGGGAAAAAAAAATCTGTAGAACTGCTCTAGGCTGCAGCCCAGGAACGATGCAAAACAGTAAGGCATTTTATTAAAATAATTTTAGGAACATGAACATACATACATTCCAACAAAAATCACAATCGGTAGCCAACATAATAACAAACCCCATTTTAATATATTTTGCATATGTACGTGAGTTTGCTTCCAGGAAAAAATATAAAAAAGAAAAAAGGAGTGCATTTAAAATACATACTGTGCTCACAATCTTAAAAGAAGGTTTTCTGAATTTGACACGGTGGAAATTAATACAACATTTAAATACGAACTGATGCTGACAACCTTTTTTGCTTGGGTTAGTTCAAATAAAAGATAAGGGGAGTCTCCCTGCTGCAGACACTTTTTTACTCAGGAGGTGTAATTCATACTTCAGGAACATATTGATTGCCAGAGTGGGACTCTGATGTGGCTAGCCTCTTTGACTGGCCTGTACAAGATGTGTTTAAAGAATATCACAGCACACAGATGTAGGATAATCTATTGTATATGCGTGCCTTGTCATAATTGCAAATGCAAATTTTTTTAGACCTCTGAAGAGCAAGGTTTGATATCCCTTACATTTTTTTTGGTGGTATTCATATTCATTACAATAACTCTGGATACTTTTGACAGCCAGTTTCCATTCTGTGTTTTAACCTTGGTGAATTCATGATCTCAACGGTATCCTGCAGCAATGAGTCCTACTGTCTAACCTCTTCGCCCCTCTCATCATCGGGTTTTAATTTGTCACAGCTTAGCTTTCTTGGAAACCTGCTACTTGGCTTTTGGTAAGCCCTGTCTTGCTTCCTGTTACATACCTAGGAAGAGCAGGGTGCTTTTGCCCCTACGTTGTCCATAAAAAACGCTTTAGAAATCTTGGTTTCTTTGAGGTGGAGATCCTGCTTGCCCGACCTGTTCAGCCGCTGTGAAACTCCGTATGTGTTTAAGCAGGTAATCCCACTACCTGCGCTCTGCCAGCCCAAGAGAAGTGAGTTATTCCATCTCCAGCGCGTGGAGCGGTTACTGAGGAATTGTCCAAATACTTGACGTGTGTAGATAATTGTCTCTCTGGCTACACCAGTTAATAATGGCTATTTGCCTGTGGAAGGGATATTTACCTGTTTTGCTGTACTTCCCATGTGTTTGATATTGCAGAATCAGGGGTGTTTGAACTTTGCGGATCTGTGCTGGGGGGGGTGTTCAGCAGACTGCCAGTGCTGGGCTGAGAGCAGTTTTTCCTTTGTTTGGTGTTGCCATTAGAGGTGCCGCTGCAAGTTTATCATCTCTCCTTTGGATTTAATGGAAGGCTGAGAAGAAAATTAAGTTTAGTATCAGCTCCATTGTATCACTGATCTGGTAGCTGCCACCATTACGTGAGGCCTTCGCAACGGAGCCGGGGACGGCACTGACCCTCGCTGTGCTCTGGGTTATTAGCGTGTCTGTGTCGCTGCCGTGCGTTTCACAGCGTTCATCTGTGGCGGAAAGCTCTGGCTTCCTTTCCCTTTCCCAAAACTTGGGCATAAGTTTGGGAGCAGGCAGAAGGAGCACTTACGCTGATCGGCGGGGGTGGAGAGCAGGGGATGTGTGGCAGAGCCTTAGGCTGTGGCTCAGATACCAGGTAATTGCCTCTGGTAAGCCTGGGCTTCCTCGCAGCCGGCTTGCAGCTTGTGTGTGAAACTACCTTTTGTGGCCATGGGCTTCAGGCCCCTGGTCCTTCTGGGCCTTCTCGTGCTCTGAACATGGCCACAGGGACTAAAGATACCAGGTAACCTCGAGTCTGGCATGGAAATGTGTAATAAAGCTGCAGCCACTAGCCTTTAAACCCCAAACACTTCTCTGTTTATGTTTGTCAGCGTGAGTGGCAGCAGCAAAGTAATTTATTTAATCTAACTAGTACTTATCTTTGCTGGGAGTTGTCTGCAGATTTTTTCCATTTCTTGTACAGGGAACTGTCCTCTTTCAGATAATGTGCTTGTACAACCTTTTTTCTTTTTTTTTTTGTTTAATTCTATTGATTTCCAGTGTTGAAGTGAAATATCTGATACCTGTTTCCTGCACTTTGACTGTACGTAGTCAAAGAAGCTGATGAGATTCTTCTCTCCCTTCCACAAGCCCTTTAGCTGTTTTAAATGTATAATTATCATTGCATGTCATTTGATAGCTGCACTAATTGCTGCCAACCATTGTCTGTTTGCACTTAATGCTGAAACCTGATCAACATCCTGCTTTGGTTGATGTTTGGTGGTAAACTTTAATTAACTCTTATTGCATTGAAGAAGAGCTCAGTCTCTGTGCTAACTAATCATTTACCTTCATTATGTCCTGACAGCTCCACTTGTTCCTGGTACTAATAGATACACCAGTCAGTAAATAAACCTGCAAACCTTCATGCCTTGAAGTTGTTCCACATTGATATTTTGTTGCTTAAAGTATAATAGTGTAAAGATAACTATTTCAGTTAGTTTTGTATTTCTGCTTTTCCAGGCACCAATCTCAAATTGCCTTTTTCTTGCCAGACAATATCATTTTAATTGTAACTGTAGATTTAAGATAACATTATTCCTTCAGCATGGTTCCTATATACATGCATCTTTTGAATCAATACAATTAAGCTTGTCTCCTGTTGGAATTCTTGTAATTATTTTTCCTGAAATACTTTTCCTGTAATGATATTGAAGTTAAAGTAATCAGGTTACTGGCAGATCATGTAAAATTCAACTCAAAATTGCTGGCTGCTTGATTTTAATTTGTCTGACATCAAGTTTGTTTGAAAAGGGATAATATGTGGTTAAACCAAGGAGCTTATAATTATGGTTGACATTTGTTTGTTTATAATGAAATCTAATTAAAGTTCATACATTTTAAAACACAAAAGTTAATTACTGAATTGCTCACTTCACTTATGCACAGCAGCCAAATTAACTTGCAGAGCAAAAAAAAATGACAAAAGACTATGCATAATAAAAACAAAATGCCCAGCTGATCTTGGCAGTACAAAACAAATTTGCCATGATAATATTCTAGAAAAAACAAATGCTTTATTAATAAATGAACTGTTTAAAAAACATCCTGTATTTTCACTGACCAGGCTGATTTTAATAGAGTAATATTTAAATGTTTAACATGATTTACAATACCCACAGCTTTTTTTTTTTTTTCTCAAATAAATGCATAATTGGAAGAGTCTTGCACTCATGCAGATGTGGTCAAAAGCACGATTATTTTTTGTTTTCATTGAGACTCTTTCTGAAGTTATCTGAAGTTGTAGAATCTTTCTGAGGACTGGAATGTTTGGTAGACTACCTGCCTTGTAATAACTTTAAAAAGGTGATGGCGGCATTTTTAGCATGCAATCAAGTCAGTGTTAGGCAAATAAAAAGTACTGTAGCACTTATTTCGCAGATGTCTTTGAGACAACAGAGAGATTAGGTGACTATAGTAGAGCCACTTTTGACTCCATAGTCACTATTTGTTAGTTTTGCAGATCAGTTTTACCTTGGGAATGTGCTGACAGAGGACGTACCCAGACTTCAGTAAAATCGTGAAGTTTGTGATAATTCACACTTTAAAAGGTTACAGTCCTTTATTTTTCAGCATTAGAGTATTTTTAGTATACCTATGTTAACATTGCATTTTTGTTAAATTAGATGTAAGCTTAATGAAGCAAAACCCTACATTTGTGTAGTTTTTTCTTAAAAGCTGTGAATGCAAATGATCTTTTTCATAGTATTTGAGAACAGGTGACAGATCCAGGCAGTGTGATTTTTCATGAAGACAATTAGGATTAATTTTCTAGCTGCTTCTATTTAATTTAGTGAGTTTAAAACAACATCTAATGTAAAGTAACTTTGGTCAGAGTTAAAGAGATTAAAATGGTGAAAGCTTTACAGATTGGGAGTATTGACATATGAATAAACACAGTAAATATGATTTATTAATTCCTACAATGATTGATGCAGCAAATTTCTTTAAAGAAAAAAAAAAGAATACGGATTCAATAGCTAAGCTTTATATTTAGCAGGATTATTAACTTGAACTTCCAAATTTAATAGGGATTTGGGGGGTGAAAAGGGAAAGCATGGAGGCTCTTTTCATTAATGGCATGCTTGTAAAATTGAGTGTAATTTACATAACCTTTCATAGTGTATATTGTGTGTGTTATAGTACAGGATCTGATTGATTTGTAGATTAATATTTATTTAGTAAAAGAAAATCAAAGGGATTAAGCAGTCATCATTTTACCTCTAATCCTACTTTGCATAGATGAGACAATGGGAGGTGATTAATGCTCTAATGTTCACTGGGTCACTATCATTCAGATGCACCTTTCTCCAAAAGGAAAGAAAGGGGAAAAGTTGGTGCCTCCTCCTAGTATTGGCAAACAAGAGTTTTCTAGCAATACTTTAACTGATTAGGCCATTCTTCATCCCTAATGAAGTAATCACCGCAGAACATCAGTGTCAGGTGGAGTAGCAGAAATATGGTATGAAAGC
>CM036619.1:34081134-34083634 GCA_020746105.1 Trogon surrucura | reverse complement strand
AGCACCCCCTTTTCATTAGCAAATCTGACTGTAGGTGGGTTTTTTGTAATTTAGCTGAGCGGAGTTTAGAGCACAGTTTCTCCAGGAGGAAAGCAGAGGTTAGCAATTTAAGGTTTTCTGTGTATTTGCTATTAGTTCTGAGAAAGGATTTAGATGATCAAAGTTAGTGGCCTTGTGAATTACTGAGAGAACTTTAAACAGAGCGGCAGGTATGTATTTCTGTGAACTCAGCTGATAGCACTGGCAGATTTGCTTTTTCTTGATGTCTTAAGGCTATACAGATCTGTGCTTAATATATATGTGTTTTTTGTTCTTTAGTTTTTGCATATGAGAAGAAAGTATGGTTTACATTGCGATTGCTTTTGTAAAGACGGTTGAAATCTGCTGTAGAGACTTTGCGGAATACTGTTCGTTCTGAGGCAGTCCTTGTGATCTTTTTTCAGCTATGACTTTGTGAAACTTTATTTTAAGTCTCATAGGAGGTCCTTGGGGAGAGATATTTTTTATTTTTTCAATATTGAAGATGCTGTAACCTCTAATGGATGCATGTTCCATCCTATGTTACATACAATCAGTAAGTCATCCCAGTAATCTTTAATTCTTCATCAAGGTATAATGATTTCATCCATCTAAATTGATAGCAAACATGGCCACAAAGACTGTAAACAGCTCACGTATGAAAATACATGTTGTGGTTTCTCTCTGTGTTGCTTGTCAGTTCGAAGATTTAGTATTTGTTTTAATTGGGCTGAAATAGACTCTTGTTTATACAATTGTGATCGGAGGGCTGATGTCATTGTTTAGGACTGATTAATACTGAAGTTATGTGAAGAGACTGATAACCATAAATGTGAAGTTTATTTTAAAATGTTGATTAAGTAACAGAAAAGATGTTATGACACTTGTTACTGTGCTGGTTTTGTATTTAACTTTGTTTGTGTGATGGGAGGTTTAAAAATCTAGTTCTGCTAAATCTTTTAAGACTGAAAATTGCAACAGCAAGACTGTTCAGTGCAGGGTTGTGGGCAGAAGGGGCAGGCTGCAGAACCCATTTTGTATCTGCCTAAAATTATTTAATGCTCATAAATGCTGTCCTGGTCACAGTATAGTGTGCATACCTACAACTATTCTGGCAACTGTTTTTGTATGTGTGCTGGACACGATGATGCTGTGGTGTACTGTGATACACTGTGGTATGGGTAGAGCTTGCTTCAAGCACCAAAGGTTAAATGGAGAGCCACAGACGGGGCTAGAATAGTTTTAGGCAGTTGCATCTGGCTCCATTTGCTGTATTAACTCCTTCTTTATCAGCTAGTTTTCCTTGCTGAGGAGGTTTCACCCTGACTGATCCTTTCATGGTTCTGGCTAGGGCAGAGTTAGTTCACATGCATCCCTGTATCATTGCTGGAAAACAGAACAGAGCTACTACTGCCTCTTTTCCCCTGCAGTGGTCCAAAAAACTTCTTGTGTGCATGTTGGTGCCAGCTGGGTGTGCGTTCTCCTGCTTGCATGTGTGTTTATGCATGGCTTGAAATAGTCTCTGGAGTGCAGTTGCTGAGTGGATACGTGTAAAAATGCTTTATACCAGCATTGCATATCCTTTTGTGTCAGAGTTGAAAGATACCTATACCAGTCCTGTACAGATGCAAGGGACTAGGATTTGCTTTCCGGTCTAATTATCCTTGTGCAACTTTTTATCTGTAGATAAGGCCTTGGGAGGAGAATGCGTTAGATGTGCAGGCTTTCTTCAGGACACATACATACACTGTTTGTGCAGATTTGCCAAGTGGGAAAGTAAACATGCTTGTCTCCGGACTAATTAGAGAATTATTAGGTTTTCATGCTCTTTGTGATCAGATTATTTCAAAAGGTTTTTAAATTGCATGTGTACCATGAGCGTAATTAACCTGGATCTCATCAATGATTAAAATTACACACTAAGCTTTGTGACGTGTGATTCAGGAGCAATTAGGCTGTCATTTTAGCCATCTCAGATACCAAAACTAATTTTGATTCATTTTCATTCTATGCAAATCTTCTGATGTATCTTAAACTGATCACTTCCTCTCTCTGATTTAGCTGACAAGATTGGATTTGATTACACTTAAAAAAAAATGAGGCAGTTATCCTTCATACTTAATATCTCAGTGACCTTCACTGAAGCCTTTCCTAGGCAAGGATTTTTATTTTGTTTAATCCTAAAATCATGCTGAGTGATTTTATGCAGGGATATAGCACCTGGCTATTATGTATCTAAATATATATTGTCTAGCAATGCAAAATTTTTTAATTAAATTTTCTTTTCTTGTAAATGAGGAGATGGGGAAAACATTAATGCTTCAGATATCTGAAACAATAGTTTTCAGGATGTAATCAAACTTTTATACTTAATTGAAAACTTATCTGATAAATTGGCTACTGCTTTCGTCTAAAATTAATGAGATCTATCACTCTGACTTATGACTGGAATGAAGATTGCTTACCTCCTGCATGAAAGCAA
>CM036619.1:34031134-34076134 GCA_020746105.1 Trogon surrucura | reverse complement strand
GAAATCCGGCTTGCCAGTGGTCAGCTAATGGGTGATGACCTGTCCCTCCTTACTGCAGGAGAGCTGTCACCTTATATCAGCGACCCAGCACTGAAGCTATTCCAGTGTGCTGTTTGCAACAAATTCACCTCTGACAGCCTGGAGGCCCTAAGTGTGCATGTGAGCAGTGAACGCTCGCTCCCCGAAGAGGAGTGGAGGGCTGTAATTGGAGACATCTACCAGTGCAAGCTCTGTAACTACAACACCCAGCTCAAAGCGAACTTCCAGCTCCACTGCAAGACTGACAAACACATGCAGAAATATCAACTGGTGGCTCACATTAAAGAAGGGGGCAAAACTAATGAGTGGAGGCTGAAGTGCATTGCCATTGGCAACCCAGTTCACCTAAAATGTAACGCCTGTGACTACTACACCAACAGCGTGGATAAATTGCGCTTGCATACAACTAATCACAGGCACGAGGCAGCCCTGAAACTGTACAAGGTAAGCCAGTGACAGCAATTGCAGTCGGCACCAGGTAGACTAGCAAATTAACCATTTCAGTGCTAATGAACAAGACTGATTCGTCAGCAGAATAAATGTTTATCGAACATCTGTGTAATCCAACAAGATTCATTCAGACTAGTCAGGGAGAAGTATTCCCCGTGAGGCGTGGGGCGTCACCTCAGAGTCCGTTTAGGATGCACTTTCTGTGAACACGGGGAACGTAAGATTTTTTTTTAAAGAAGTTCTCTCATAATAAATTACTAGAAGGGTTTTATAGTCTTTTCAGACTTTGTCAGTTCCATTTCAATCAGAAGCTTGACGGAGATTATGGAAAATGGATGATTTTTCCATGCTGTGCATAGGGAAGGAGGTCACTTTCTGGCATATGTATCTGTTTGCAACCATAATCTATCACAGCCAGGTTATTCAGTAAGTTACTCAGTAAGTGCATGCAATACGAGGCATTATTACCAAGGTATTCAGAAATAAGTGCTGTCATCCTTTTGTCTGCCCTTCTTTTCCAAGCCAGTAATGATTTTTCACAAACATGAAAGGGTGTGGTGTAGATAAATATGTTAGTAGAATGGCAACTATATTTTTATCTTTACTGGAAAAAACTATGTGGATATAATGAATATGTGGGAGTGATGAATGCCATTTATTACACAACTTGTCATGACTTTTTCCAAACCCTAATTATGGGGTAACTTATTTTCTGCAGTGTTTACTGGATTGGCTTGATTGTCTTGGTTCATGTACAAAATATAACACATTCATTTCCAAGATGAATAACTTTGTAACTTATTAAAAACTTCTTTTGTCTAGGGGATATAAAAATTCAGGAAATATTGCAAACCATTAGTCACTGTAACAAGCTCTAAATATGATTAGAAAATCCATTTTGCAAGTGTTATCTATTGATTTGTACTAGAAATCTGTGATAACTAAACTATCAGGAGTCATCTGCTGATTACAGCAACTATGCTGGTTTTCTAATCATGTTGAAAATGTGTACACACGGAACACATACAGAAAAGCTGCAGCAGACCTCTAGTTTAAGCAAGAAATAATATTTTGCTGGTGTTCAGCCATGTTCAAATGGTTGTTCTGGCTAATGCAGGGTGAACAGTCAGTAACATGGATTTTCATTTTATAAGTTGTTAGTTGTAACATTGGTGGATCTGCTATGGACAAAAAATGGAAGCAACACATGATTGAGTTTATGATACTGTCCCACAGTGCTGGCTGCTCTGCTGATTTAATCATGTATTTTATTGAAATTGCATTTTTCATTAACTCTCAGGGGTGGGGTTTTTTTTGTGCTTGTTTATTGTTGTTTTTTTAAAGATCTAAAGTCCTATTTTAGAAAGAGCCAAAAGAGCTGAGTGTCCAGAGACACAGTTAGCCTGCCTCAGCAGCAAAACTACCATTGAAAGTTCCTGCTCCCTGTCATGCGTGAAGTGGTTCCTTGTTCCTTCCAATTACACCGACTGTGGAGCCACACTCTAAGTCAGTTTTAAAAAATGATCGAAGTTAAACATAATCAGTCCCCATCTCTTTTTTTGAGTATTAACCTGGATTATTTCAATGATGACGTTTATAACGCCACAATTCAGAGAGATGCTGCTGCAAACTGTGTCACAGAAAGGAATGACAGGAGATTGGAAGGCAGAGGGCTTGTCTCAGATGGCTTCACGGCAAAAACTTCAGAGACTGTTGAAAATAAGACGCCAGATGCTTATTTTTTAAACAAAGCTGTAGGCATAGCTATGGAGTTGCAAGGTACAATCTATCTACTCAAAACAACGCTGTCTCTTCACTCACTCAGCCTGATCCCTAGAGAAATCTTTGTCAAATAGTCTGGGTTTGCAGCATGTCCTACAAAACATTTGATATAGGATAGTAAGAGAGGGAGTCTCAGCTCTTAGCCCTCATCACTAAAAATGACCTGCCGCTGAACCTGCTTCTTTGCCAGATCCTGATTTGTTAGATCAAGCGGTTCAGTAGTGCCTGTGTGGTGCAGCTATCATACGTGGCAAATGACCATTGCTAACGTTTTCAGTTCAGTCTCTGAATCAGTTAGGGTGAAAGACATCCCAGCGGAGCAGGAATGTGTGAGATCCTCGACTCTAAGCTTCACGTCCTGCAGAAGGACAATGGAAGGTGTCCTGCTGGTAACAACAGGGTTGTGAGTCTCCTGATGCATTTTCAGAGTTGTCCATAGAACTGCTAGTGAGGAGTCAGTTTTTAAAAAAGTTTCTGTCTCTCATGACTACTTAGAGGAGCTTGAAAATTTGAACCTTGCTAGGCTTAAAAATTCTCAGAAAGCAGATAGCATGTACACATGCAAACAGTATTTTTATATAATCTCTTTTTAAGACTGATTTGAAGGAGATAGATTACTTCAGTTGGGATATTAGTATTACTGTTTTTTTAAGCGTTGGAGTTGGCAGTACTAAAGTGCATCCGAAATACCTGAAGTGTTCTATATGTGTGTGCTTTAACAGAATGTAATGCCTCTGCATGTCACCCAGAAAACTTTACTTTTAATTGTGGGTGTACGTCTAGACCTTCACGTGGAAATAAATGAGATTTTGAAAATCTGTAAAGGTATCTGCTAGCAGACTTGATAGTTTTGTCAAGTCTCGGTGAAGCTGTTGACACCAAGAGAGTTGTAAACTTTTTTCCTCTTGATACATCAGATAAACTTTCAGAGCACCTAAGGAAAAAAGAACATTAATTTGTATGAATAATAGATATATGCCTTGGGAGCAATATCGAATATTCATGAATTGTGTTTATATTCAAGCAGCTCCTCTAACTCTTTTAAAATTAAGGTGCTGTGAATATGGTTTGGCAATAAAAACTTTAATACTAAAACCATCTGAAAGCACAGAAAGAGAATCTGTGACTTTGTTCCTTTGCTTTGTCAAATACCTCAAAGTTTTTTCTTTAGTCATTTATATTTATTTAAATGTTATTGTTTTGTGCATTTTCTTTTTATAAATGTTGCTGTAACAGCTTGATTTCTCTTCCTGTGCCTAACTATTGATGGAATAAAAGGATGTCTTTTCATAACTGTAGCTTTTAAAGCGACCATGGAGATCAGAGCTTCTCTTCTGAAGCTGTATAATTTTAGGCAGTACTGAAACGTCACTTTTAGATTCTAAATGTGGCAAAGTGAAACCTTTAGCTGTTTTCTAAGTTATTTTAAAAAGAAATGGCCTGATTGCTCCTTGCAGAAGTGCAGTATTCAAATGGTGTTGGTAATGTGGATGCTAGGAACCAGAACAAAGACAGCCTTACCCTGAGTGAACTCAGCCAGGTCTAAATGAATTTCCCAAAGACTTACATTTGGAATTGTCGAGCTTGATATTAGCAAATTAAACCACAGAAGAGTTGCAAGTCCTGTGCAGCATCCATCAAGAAGCATTCAATGACTCCACAAGTAAACAGAGAAAGCCTCTATAGCAACAGAGTGCATTTCCATTCTGCAGGAGGAAGTGTTCAACTTCAGCAGTTTTGGGAAGCTGAGACAGGACAGCAATCTGTCTCTGTGGGTATTAAGCACATAGATATAGCTGGAACTGCTCTTAAGGAAGCCATTTTGTAGCTTACTCTAATAGCTTTTGATTCAGGGAACCACGTATATCATGTCCTGTGCTCATAAAATAGTTTCCAAATACTTCTCATAAATAAATAAATACAGGGTAGCATTTTGGGAAAGTAAAATAGAGTGGCTGAAAAGAAGTTTTGGTTAACCAAATAACTGAACAACGTGATCAGTTTCTAATCACGAATAAATATTTGGTCTATCAGAAAATATTATTCAGTCAGCTGATAATAGCTTTAACAGACATTACTTTTAATTTGGATATTTACCGCAGTTTATGTCATATATGCAACTATTTAGGAGCTCAGGGAATGTGACAGGCAGCAGTTAGCATAGCTGTGTGAAAACTACCTTGGTTTTCCCTTTATTGACAAAATATTGATCCATAACACTATTAATGGTATGATTGTCAGTTCAATTTGGATATATCACTTTACCTCTTGTGTTCTCAAATGGCAAAGATATTACCCAAAAGGAGTGACCTGATTTCAGTTTAAGAAGGTTAAAGGTTAAAGGTTAGCTCAAAAGCATCATCTGCCTAGCTGCTTAAGTTTGAACTGATCAATTTAATGAAAATCTGTTTTGCAGATGGTGTTTTAATGTCTTTGGCAGGATTTAGGCAGCTTTAACATTAGACGTATGCTAGTAAAAATTATTTCTTTATTTGACCAGAACAACACCTTTTCTTTTATGTTTTAAGGTAAAAGGCATGTGGGATATGGTATTTTGGCAAAGGACCCAGAAGCAGAAAGTGTTGATGATTTTTCCATATGGGCTCAAAAACAGAATACCCTTATGTCTATTGCTAACGATGACTGAAGAAACAAACAAAGCTGTATTCATTTTTTTACCATAATGTTTTACTTTGAACCCATAAAAAAGAATTTCAGTCAGAACTGTCCTTGAAAAAGGCTTGTCTTCTTTGCCTAGGGTGGAATGCAGCAGCATTAACATTTTTAACCTGGCAGAGCACGCTGATTGTCTCCTTCAGACCTCCCATTTGTAGATCAGCAGTATTCTTTTTCCTACTCACAGGCCAAGTAGTAATTGTGTTACTTAGCTGTAGATACCATAAATAATAAGGCTGGAGATACTATAAATAATAATAATTAATCAATCCAAATGGTAAGTTTTATCCAGTGGAGATTATCTGAATAAACAAAGAATTAGATCCTCAGGAGTGCAAAGCAGAGCTTTGTGTTTATGTCTTCTGAGAATCTGGCCCTCACAGTTTTTGCCAAGATAATTAAGTTTCAGCACAAGCACGTCTTTCTATTTTCAGATGTATGCAATTCAACAGGAATTTCTTGGGCTGCTAATGCAGTACTATTATATGTTGGCTTTGTAATTAGCTAGGACTCTATCCCTTTGCTGAAATGCATTGTAATATTACACACACAAGCATAGCTTGCATGTAGCAGTCATGAAAGTGGTGCCCTTTGTTTCGTATTGACCTTCCAACTTATTTAAAAAAAGAGTTTACAATGCGCCTTTGTTTTGTCCGCAAATGATCATAAACAGCTTTCTAAAGAGCCCAATAAAATGAGATAATCACAAATGTATAACATCACATATTGAAAGGGTGGAAGAACAAACGGGGCTTTTACTATATTTTATAGGATGGATTTATAGTCTGTCCTTGGGTCACTTAGGGCCAAGAATTTTCACGGTCAACTGCTTGGTCCTGCTAGCTAGCATCCTCTGCAGGAAATGCAAATACTGTGCAGCACCTGCTCTTCAGCTGGGGTTATGCACCACTCTTTTAAAACGAGGTGTCCACTTCTCCACTGGTTCAGAGTCAAAAGCTTAATTAGACTAGCCTTTTTTTTCTGCATCTGTCATCAGCACAGCAGAATAGTCTGTCTGGATTCCAAAATGCTGTTTGCATATTTGGATTTTAAATCGGGCAGGGATATTGAAAGCTTTGCTCATCTTTATCACGTGCAGAAGGCACAAGTGGGATTTAGTCCTTAGGTAACTTTTAGTGTAACAGTTCCCTGAGGAACACTGCTTGGGCTTTTCTCATTATCCTTGTTCTGGATGAAAGCATCGTTGTTAGGAATTAACAACTGAGGTGTGGGGTGTGAAGTATATGCATACGGGGACGAATGGACTAACAGCTCCCATCACTTTGTTTGCTTTACTCTCTTTGGCATGAAATGTTGATACTTGATCAATCTGGAATTAACAGAAAGTCACATTCTTTTCATTTCAATTGTCCTGCGCTAACTTTTTAATTTAAAATCAAATATCCTAGATATGTGCCAGTCCAATTATTGAACTGTCATTGTCCCAGTATGATGGTAAAAGAGGTCAGGAGATTGTGCAGCATTGATTTGCATAAAAATCATTCTGGAAAGGAAATTGGAATATGTCTGCACATCTGAGGAGCCAAAACATGCTTTGCTTAATCTTATTCTTGTTGTTTGTTTAGGTGAAGAAAGCTGTTTTCAGTGATAAACAAAAGTTATTCTAATTTGTTGCTGAACATAAACCCCACGATGGAGGGTATTTCAATTTTTATAGTGCTTTGAGGTTTGTGTTCATTTAAAGTTTTAAATGTTTTATGAAATTTAATTTCCACTGCAAGTTTTAGTTGCTGTAATTCAGATTATGCTGTTGTGCTTACATGTATAAAGAGAAATGAATGTTCAGAGATCACATTGTGTAGTCAGTTACACATAGCATATATGCCTATTGCGTGTACTTATGTTCTATAGACAAGTACATTTGTTTCAAAAAAACCCAAACAAGTTGTGGGCTAGCAGAGTAGTAGTTTCAAACCTATTATTTTTTATTTTAAATTTAAAACGTAATAGTAGGGAAACATTTTTCACATTTCATGTATATTTAGTTTGATATTCAGATGTTTTCTGCCTCTCAGATAGTCCTACATAACTGCCCCTGTGAAAAATAGAATGCACTGTGTTCAACTTACGGTACAGTGCTAAAGCAGAATGGTACTCCCAAATCATGGATTAGAGAATTCCCACATTCTTCTGTTGAAGATCCCAGTCTGCATGCTCTCCTGGGTGAGAAAATATAAGGCTACTCTTCAAAAGGAGGCTGTACCAGTCTCTTTGGACATAACTTGGAATGGGCAGCCTGCCCAGTGGATCCTGAGCTCACAGCTCCTCTTGCAGAGCAGGAAGAGTGAGCAAGGAGGAAAGCAAAAGCAGCATAAAGAGGATCAGCCTCATTCAGTATGCCTAACACACAAAATGGCTGTATAACAGCTGGGTTTTGTGCCTGGAGTTCTTTTATTCTGACATTAAGAGAAATATGTAATTATTTCTGACTGAAATTTGAAGTAGAAATGCAGTGTATAGTGTACGTAAGAGTATTATGTCAATGTGAGTGCATGTGTATATGTGCATAAATAGATTGCAGCTATGGATTTAGCAGCCTCTTCCTCCCAGCCTTGCAACATGGATTTTCTTGTTACCCTTAGGAGATTTTAGCTGACATTAGGCAACTTACCACAGGTGTCTTCTCTAAAATTGTATTACAGTTTACCAGACTCTCCCAGGTGGGATTTTTGTCTACCATCTCTTCCACATATTTAACAATGAGCAATTAAAAAAAGAAAAAAGACTGAGACATGACAGGAAAGTTGTATTTTGACATGCATATGGGTATTTCAGCTTTGCTATTGCTTTTGCTAAGTGATTTAGGAGAAACTTTCCTTTGGTCTATACCAGAATAGAGAAATTATTGGAGTGTTGATGAGAATGAAACCTTAGAGACATATGTACACGACTGAGCTTTGAGCTATCTTATATACAGTTCTTGAGACTGTACTGGCTCTATACATGTGCATCTTTCAGGATTGACAAATTCATGTTCTATTTTTATTTTTCTTCTTTGGGGTACCACAGGAGCAATGCTCCAGTCAGATTTTGTAAGGAAGGATAGTGAACAGACTGGTGTCAAATGCTGAGTAATACCAATTCTGTTGCTTTTGGCAATAACTGAGCACAATGCAAGAGACGTATTTTGTTGGATAAACTTCCACATGTATGTTCATGGGCAAAACACAATACAGTACAACAGGAAGTAGGTAGTAATTGCATTAAAGGTGGGTATTTTATGTTAATAAAACATGAATTACAAGTGGTAACGTCTAATATTTTTTGATCCTGGTGGTCTATCTGTTAGGCTGGTGTCCTTAATATAGGCAGATAGCACAAGAGAGATGATCGTACATTCTTGTGCTGGCATATAAATAAAGTGAAGCGCTGCTAAGAACTCCAAGACCTTTGCTTTGTGGACAGCTGTAAAGGAGAATGTCATGGAAATGACCCTCTTGGTCTGCAGTAGAAGGTGCCAGCCCTGCAGTTCTGTAGCAGACAGGTACACAGAGCACCATAGCCTCAGGGGAAACTGTATGTGCTACTCTCCCCGTGGGAGGGAAGGCATTAAGATAATCTTTAACTTTTAAAGGCAGGGGGCATTGAAGGAAACAAAAATTGAGCAAAGGTAGTCCTTGAATGATGAAGTGTGCAGATTCCCATGCCTGGGGCATCCTACTGCAGTGGCAGTGACAAAAACAGAAAAAAAATATGTTTTTGTCATATATGAAGAGTATGAGCAATGTTCCTTGCTTGTATGCACAAATAGGAAACTACATATAGCTAATGGGAGCCATGAATGGTAATACATTAATCTTTTTGCAAGAATGGATGTTTGACCACATGAGTTGCCTAACAAAAAATGTAATTTTTTCTTCTTAAAGCTGTAATCCTAGAGTGTTAATCAAACCATGCTGTTAACATGAGTCATATGTCTAAAATACATGACTATGTAGCTATTGCTTTATTGCTGGATTGCGTGCAGGAGACCTAGCATACAGGGACAGTATTCAGGAGTCTGTCCAAAGCAGAGTGTTTATTTGCAGTCTCTGTTCTCCCTTGAGATGCTGTTTCCTTGCACTGCTCCTGGAGAGAACTATGGAGCCACCTCTATCCCTAAAGGTAGCACAGAGTCTGCTGCTCAGGGATAGATTGTGCCCAAACTTTTATTAGAAAAATAGATTGCTCTTATCCAGAGAAAGTTCAAGATCAATCCTCTTGTGATGACCCTGTTTAAAACAAAGGCTTACAGTAGTAACTCTTGTTACCAGAACTTCAGCAGACATTTCCAGTGGTCTGTATCATCTCATTCTAAAGTTGTTTGACACGTGGAATTTTGACAATTGTTTGACAAATGGAATTTTTCCATTGACATCCTAAACTTGAGATTGGACCTACAGCAGTTCTTTGCTGGGGAAGTCAAGGGACATCAGGGAAGTGCTTTCCATGGGAATTCCTGAAAAGCTGCAACTGGCTCAAGCATCATACCAGGCATGACTGAAGTTATCCTTAAGATAAATTCAGAACTCTGGGTCTTCATGGCAAAAGAGAAGGAAGGGCACTTCTTATTCACAGAATCACAGAATCAGAATATCTTGAGTTGGAAGGGACCCATAAAGATCATTGATTCCAACTCCCCACTCCTTGTTTGACTACCTAAAGCTAAACCATATGACTAACATCACTCCTTGAACTCTGACAGGCTTGGTACTATGAACACTTCTCTGCGGAGCCTGTTCCAGTGACTGAACACCCACCCTTTCACTGAACAACCTTTTCCTAATGTCCAGTCTGAACTTCCCCTGATGCAGCTTCATTCCATTCAAACAACGTTCCTGTTTTCTGTGTAACCTAGACAAAAACTTGCTCTCTGGGAAACAGATTGAGGCAAAAGTTTTCTAATTGAATAAACACTTTGTGAATGACCAGAAGCTTGGTATTTTTACAGCTGGAACAATGAAACAAAGTCTAAGGAGGATCTTGGTATTCTTGCTCTTTGTGTCTGCTCGTGATGAGAGCATGGAAAAAGGCTTGCTTTACTACTGAAATGACACAGCTTTCAGTATCTTGATGTTACTATTTTGGAAAACACCCTTTGGCATTTGCAGATATGTACTCAGCTAATGAATGACTGGAAATTAGAAAGAATGAAGCTGGTGGAAAAAACGAGGCCAAACTACAAGTGCTTCTGAAAACCTTATGTCCTTATTTGTCCAGGAACTTCTGTGACTCAAATCCTTGACCCAAGGAGGAAGTCAGGACCGTGATGGGACATATCAAAGCAGGATCTTCTGAAGTCAGCTCTCAGATGACAAATATCACAGGCCACAAAAAAAATAGTTTTAAGACTAATTTTACCAAATTTGTGATCTGGAGTCCTTGCGCAGGTTTTAAAGCACTACTGTGTTGGTCCCTGGAACTAACCCTGTTGCAGATGCATCTCTGAAATAAGTGTTGAATCTAAGTTTTGGATATCCCTTATCAGTTTTTCACTTGCTATGGTAGTCTCACAGGTGATGATGAGATGGATATGCTGTCAGTGTGCTCTGTCACCCTGTTCCTATATCCACTGGTATTTTTTGTAGTATGTCAAGTTTCACCAGTATCTTCGTGATGCTTGAATTTCTGTGATTTACAGAATTCAAGAGGTGAAAATCTTTGGAACTAGTCACTAGATGTTCTGAAGGGTATTTTTGAAAAAGAGCAAATCCTTTCTCAGTTAGATACTTTGTATGCTCTTTGATTTTTTTTTTTTTCATTTCTTGAAAAACAAAAATATGTTTGTGGGATCATCCATGACTCAACATATTACATGTAGGACCTGGATCCAGAAGTCTTTCTGATGTTTTTTTTTTTCTTTCATGAGTTCTCCACTGAACAGCTCAAATTCTGTGGTCTCAGCTACTTCAAAACTATCAAAGAGATGATAAGGTTTAATTAAAGCATTCTGGAGTATACAAAGGACAAGAGCTATGCTGGTTTTGAAGAGCTGTATGTATGTAATATTTTTATGATAAGGAAGAGAGTTGAGCTGGTAATCAATAAAAGGAGAACTCTGAAATCTCATGTCATAGAGTTCAAGCCTGTATCCCAGTTCTCTCAGCTTTTGTGCTTTGCAGATACAAAGGCTTCATGCCTCACATGTTCACGATGGGAACTAAACAAATGTCTTTCTTTTACTTCTAGTAGTTGTTTGTCCTAATAGATTTAGAAGGTAAGCTCAATACTGTCTGGACTAGGAAACAGAGCATGGCCTTGGGGAAAAAGAAAATTTGTCTCTAACTGAACAGAGGTGAGTGAGAGGTTGGCCCCCAATATGTTTGGCAGTCTAATTGGGCCTTATAGAAATGTAGTTAAGCATGCCACTTAATTTCTTCACATACGCAAAGAAATATCTATCTGTCTTTCTGTCTGCCTGTGTTTATCCGTACATGCACTTAATAGAGTGTCTGTTACTGGGAGGAATGAGTTAGAGAGAGAATCTGAAGTTGTTCATGCTCATGAGAACTCGGAGAGACAGATATTATCCAACACTCGTGTTAGGGAGGAAATCACAGTTGTTGAAGACTGGGTTTTGTGCACAGGGAATGCAGTAGAGGGAGGCAAGAAGGAAGGGGGGAGGTGTGTGTGCTTGTAGAAGTGTACACTTCCCAAGAAGATGAACAGAATTTGAAACTGTGTGTGTCCATATATATCTGAGATTGGTACTGTCTCCTGCTTTAATACTGTACAAAGGTCTATATATGTTAGTGTCTGCAGTAGTAAAGGCTGGATTTTCATTTTTGTTCTAATTTCCTTCTCCTAGTTGCTCATAATTTTCTTATAGACACTTTTAGGGCTGAAATTATCAGGATTAGGTCCAGGTGTAAAGAATATTTCTTTCTCCTTTGGAGCTGTTTCTGAATTGTTTAATCATGAGATATCTTTTCAACCTGTCCTAATGAAAAATACTCCATTGCAAATAAAGTTAGTCAAGTACATCTCTTGCAGTGGCTGTCTGTAACAGAAGAGAATGCTCTTTTAGAAGCAACAACACATTAATAGGCCAAGTATGCAATCATTGTCTTATCACAGCAAATTATACCATTAGTCCACCTTATCTAATCTCTTTGCTCCAGACTGGCTAACAACAATTGCTTCTCACGGCAGAGTTAAAAAATCCTTCATGGGCAAATATGGAATATCGTTGCTCATACAGGAAAATTCTTTTTCTTCTTCTATTTCCTCTATATTTAAACAACATCTTAACATCATATGAATTCAAGTATCATTTTTTTCCCAAAAAAAGTGGTCTTTGGGTAGTCTTTATGTACACAAACATCAAATCAATTTATAAACTGAACTCTTGGCTCAATCACCTCCAGTGGGAAAGGGTTCCACAGGTCACTTTAACCTGCATGCAAATATAGTTCTTCAGTTTTAAAAAATTTCTGTCATTCGTTTAAGTTATTAAATTTTGTTTGTTTATTCATCTGGTAACAGAACAAGAAGGATCATGTGTTCTTACTTGATGATCTTTCTGTATAGTTTCTGTATCTTCATAATAATATTTTATGATTATTTTATGATCTTTCTATCACGTGTCTCTTTTACTTACACTATTCATATGCCAAAGAATGTTACTTTTAATGTAAGTTTTTCCACAATTCTGCTAATCCCATCATTGGTCTCTGAACTCTTTCTACCCCTGCTAAAGTTTTCTTGAGATATACAGATATTTCAGAACTGAACACACTGTTCTTGGTGGAGCTGTATGATCTTACTGTCCCATGCCTGGTGCATCCAAAAATATAACCTGTTTTAAACAAATCCCATTTCATTCTGTGCTGGACATATGTTGGTTTTCATTGCATATCTCTTCCCACATGCCCTTCACACTGATGCCCAAGTGTCTTAGAGCAGTTACGTTTAACTTAGGCACTAGTTACATTTTTGATTGGTTTGAATTATTCCTTCTAATATATGTTTTCTTGGATTCATTTGTCAATACTGAATTTCATCTGTGTGTTCCGCTAATTTTAAACCTCTCTGGCATTGCTGATGATTCTTTGGCTGGTCTTGACTGACAGGAATTCGTTTACGCCTTCTGCAAGATCAATCTTAGTTTGATGTTAGAAGACCCAGAGGTAACTTTTGTTCTCTCCTAGTTCCTCTAGCTTGTTTTCTGTCTCTATCAGTTTCTAATCCTTGTTTTTTTTGCCTCTGTGTTAGATGCCTACATCAAGTGGTCAGGCCACTTCCTGCTTAGTCAGCCGAGAGGGAATAAACTCCAGCTCTGAAATACTCCATGGAAGAATTAATTTCCCCTTAATATTAGGAGAGTGAGGGAAAGAAGCGTCCAGCTTAACCCTGTGTCTTATTGCCTGTCTCTTCAGACAGCTGCATCTTGTTGCTTTTCCACATTTATTGCTATACATGGTGGATTGGGATGCAAATAGCCATAGAGCAGTTAGCTATTTGTTGAGCCTGAAGAACAGAAATAGCTGATTAGCCATCTTTGCAGATATTTGCCCCAGATGTTAATTTGCTAGTGCAAAACAGAAGATGTTGCTACTTCAAGGCTGAGGCATGACTCAAATGGACTTCTTTGTATTGTGCACTGTTTATACTGTTTGCTGCTAACTTCAGTGTATTATTTATTGTTATTAAGGTACACTATGAAATACAGATGGAGTGTCTGTTGTGGTTGAACTCATACTGTGAGAGCTATATGTTGACTTTTGGGCTGTTCTGGTCTTCATGCTGCTTGATGTGAAAGCCTTGCACATGAAGGTTTAGAAGAAAGAGAAATACATTGCAACAAAGTTCCCCTGTATGTAGTGTGAAGTGATGTGAAAATAGGGTACCAAATGCCCTCCCCACCAAGTCAGCACAAAATTTGAAATGAGATACTGATTTCAGAGCAAACCAGGAAGTTCCTGATTCCCTGTGTGAGTATACACAAGCACTGGTTCAGGGCAGTCACTACCTGAATTTAAATTATCTGTGCTACCTGCCAGTGGTGAAGGAAGTGCTAAAAGCGGAGAGATTAGAGGTCTGATTTTTAGAAATGCTGAGTGCTAGGCGCTCCTGTTGATTGCGTGTGTTTAGCACCCTGGGGTCCAAGGTCATGCTCAGGCAGTGACCGACTCCTCTGTGCCCACTGCCAGCCTCTGTCCTTGCACAGCCCTCTTGGCTGGGCATATTGGCTAGTTTGAAATACACAAAAATTGCATCAGAGGATCAATTACTGATGAAATGTCACTACTGAACCCTGTAATACTGCTAATTAGTTAAAGCAAAAGCGGCGTGTTGATATGCATTTATCTTGGCTATAGTTCACTGAATATCTTTTCACAAAATTAGGTTTGAAGTACTTTAGATTCTCCCCTCTCCCTCTTTCTGGAAAGTTAGAGTACGTAACTGGTATTTTTTTCCTTTTTTATTTCTCCTTTTATATTTATGGTTCTCACTGTCTCCAGCACTTTGCATCTTAGAATAGTTTGCTTCTGTTTGAAATACTTGAGGAGGGCATTAGTCACTGGAGAAAACTTGAAATAAGGAAACGTATGACAAACACACGGTCGCAGGACAAACCTCTCAAACCTTGGCTCTGCTCCCTTTCTGCCATTAAGGGAGCAAAAGAAATTGGAGATTTGATGCAAGTTCCCTGCCATGGGGGAGGGCAGGGTTACTCTGCTCATGTCAGGGAGTCCCTGGCTGGCCAAGTGCCAGCTGCTGGTGCCCTGCCCTTTCCACCACACACCGTGCAGGGGATGTGCCAGGAGAAGGACCAGGAGGGGCAGTAGCTAGAGCCCTTACAAGTGTGTCTGCGATGGGAGTGAAATTCCCCCTGCATGAGGAGCCGTGGGCAGCTGCCGGGTAGAGCAGGACTGCAGGAACCTTTTTATCTGGGACAGAAAGGCTGTGGCTGCTCTCACAAACTGTAGGGTCTGACTGCAGGCTCTTGCTCGGGCAGGTTTTGTTTCTTACATGCTTCCCTCTCAGGGAGCCTGGCTGGGCTGTGTCAGCGTGTTCTGGGCTTGTTGGACTACCACAGTTGTTTCCATGCACTGGTTGTTCTTTCTGGTTGCTAAAATATATGCCAGGCTCTCATTCATACACTCCATCACCCAACACTCAGTCTAGCATTTAGTTTTTGGTGAGGATTATTTCCTCAGTTTGCCACGGAGATAAGATACTCAGCTGCCAATGGCATGAGTAGAGTCCACGAGGTGTTTTCTTTCGTATGAGATAGGTCATACTGTTAAACAAAATTCTAAACATTTGCAAAGATACAGGGAAAACACAGGGCTTTTACTGGCTGTGTGACTGTAGAATTTGTTTGAAGCTTAAAAAAAATTGTTTGTTTCCTATTAAAATGTGATGAGAGGAAAGAGATGGGAAGAATGTGGGCCAAATCCATCTTTGTTGTAGTATTGCTGATCTTGGTAGTGTTACTCCAAGAAAGAAGTTGGCCCAGGAGTTTTCCAAAATGACAGTGTTTCTTAACTCTCTCAATTGACTGGGACACGGCTCTCCTGTGGTTTGACTACTGTGGTTTGTCACTACTGTGAGAAATTATCCAGTTCAAAAAGTTCTGTTATTTGGGTAATTTCTTGCTGAAATTGATGGTTACTGTTTCTGTTTTTCTCCTGAAGTTTATTTCTAGGGTTTTTCCATTTGTTTCTAGTGCTCTAGAGGAAAGACTAGTTACAAAGGAAGAGTCAGAGAGAATGCTCCATAGAGAGGGTGTAAAAAAGAGGAAAATATTTTAGTTTGGAAGTGTTTTCCCTCTCACTGAAACAGCTCCCTTGTTTGATACAGAGTGTGTGTTGTTAGAATGGAATCCACCTCTTAAATATCTTTTACAGATCAAAACAGGTCACTGGGTATTGATAACCATGACATACTTTGTGAGCATACACACTAGGTCACCTCATCCACAGCCTGTTTCTCCTCCTAAATTATTCCACATTTGTGAGCATTTTTCAAGCAGCTACTATTTAAAACCAGAAAGCCTCCACCCTGAAAGGCCCCAACCTGTCAGAAACATTTCCTCTCTTGCCTCAAGCTTGGAATTTCAGTCCAAAACGCCAGCTCCCTCAGGAGTGTGCACAGTGTCATCCTTGCCACGTGGTTTACTCTCTGCAACCTCAGCTGTGCACACGTACGCCGGTGTTTACCACCTCACCACATTCCTCTTCTCCCTGCTCTACCCACGTCTCTACGTGTCTATTTTCACAGTGCCATCTACATCTGGAACAGTGTCATTTCTGCAAGACTTAGCCCAATTTCACTCTTGCCAAACCCCAAACTCCTTTATTTTTTTTTTCTCTTCACTGCCAATAATTTTTCCCACTTTCTCTTGTGTATACATGTGTGAGTGTTTGTGTACATTATCAAATATACATTTCTAATTATTTGGGATGAGTGGGATAAAGGTTCTATTGTCTCGAGCTCGAGTTGGCTGTGCTTTTTTAAGTAATAAAGACAGAAAAAAGCTATGCTGACCATCCCACAGGAAACTATCATACATTTTGAACCTCCTGCATATTTTGCATTAGGAAAAATATGTTAGAAATTTGTAGAGCGCTCTTTAACTGTATCAATACTCTTTTTTCATATGGCTTCATGTGCCAAGCCAAGCTCCACTAATAGTAAGGGGAAAAAACACTGCTGTGACTTTGTGACTAATATATTTTAGAAATGTCTTACATTTTTCCTATAATAGCTTTTCCATACATAACAGTGTTTCAGTTTGAAGGTCTGGCATCTCAAGGCCTATCAGAGCTAAAAACAAGTTCTAACATTCTGTTGGAAAGCTGGAAACTTACCACCTCCAGCGTTATAAAACTCCTTTTTTTCAGACTCACAGATCACAAGATTAACACATCATTGGTAGAAGGCCCATCCTGGGTCTTGTCCCAATGTAATTTGCAAGGAAAATTTTTTCCATTTGAAAGAAAGCAAGGAAAAAGACTGGATGGTGGTTTGCAGCAAAACCAAACTAATGACAGTTGATTTAAGCTATCTGGGCTGGGAGCATTAATAATGACTATACTTTGAGACAATTTTAGATCTTGTTTCAAGTACAGAGATTATGTAGACACCGTCCTCTAGGAGTGACTCGAGACTTCTCTGAAGATCTTCCACACAATGGTTATAGAAGTGTGGCTTGAGTAGTCAGAGCATTCTTTGTGAAGAATGCTGGACCTGAGCTGGGTTCACATTGACAGTCCAAAATTTCCGTGTGACATCAATAAGGCTAGGATGTCAGCAAATTACACCAGGTAAGAGCTACAGACCATGGTCTTTTGCTCTCTTTTGGGCATAACTGGTGATGCAAATAGAAATAATTATCTGGCTATATAAAGGTGTCATACCTTAAGCAAAAGGTAAATTTTCCATTGACTTTGGTGGCACTAAGATTTCACACATGACACTGTTAAATTTATGCTGTGTAATACTTTGAGTATGTGTATGTGTATATATTGTATATCACAAGCATGTACAAGTGTGTTTCTGTATATTTTAGACAATTATATAAACCAAATGTGTTTAAGTCATCTAATATGCACATGTCTAGAATGAATGAACTAAAAAGTCTGGATAGTGGTGAAATATTCAGAGGATGTAATGGACATGTGTTTAGCAATGTGTTTAGCAACAACTGTAACGTTGAGAGTTGTTCCATATATCAGGTGCCTTCCTATACTGTAAAATCATGGGTTTTTTTCCTAGTTACATCGGTTTTCAGCTACAAATTATAAAACTGTGTAAAACAGACTAAAAATTGGGAAGTGTAAGGATATATAAGCTGAAGACTTAAGTACTTTGGGCTAACTTCTCTTACCAGCTTTCAGAGATACAGAGGGAGACTGTATCTGAAACCTTTCATCAGAGCAAAATGAACGTTTTGGCATTCTCGGGTGTAATATCAGGCTAACGTGCTCCCTGACTGACATCCAGTGCATACTGTATAATTGCCAGCCTGCTTCTCCAAGTGCCTTGAAGATTACATTTTTTTAATGTCCCAATATTAATAACCAGATGTGATCTTCTTCCTGCCCAGGGGTCAAGCTAGCTGGCCAGGTCAGGCTGTTTGTCTGTGTGCACAGACTGTGAAGTCTATTCAGAATGACAGGTATGGGGAGGGGGGGCGGGTAGGGTGTTAACCTCAAGACCACCAAAAGGGACTTCTCCCTGCTGGGAACAAAGACCAGCAGGAGCTTCAGCCTTTTTCAGTACTCCTGGGATTTTAACCAAGTGAACAAAAGATGATGCACAGCTGAAGAAATGCTCTTCACAACTGATACATAATTTAAGATGCTCAGTTACAAACAACCGGATATGTATTTGTGATTTCATTTGAGCACGGTCCAATTGTCTGCAGTCGGTTAATATTTTTGTACGTGTAGTTTCTGTGTGCTGCTTTATGTGTTGAGAGGATGCTCAGTTGTTGGTGTTCAAATACACACTAGCCTTGAAAATAGCCCTAGCACTTAACAAAATAACATTAACAAAATAACATTAAAACACCAGCAGTTGCTATGGGGTGTTTTGTGCCTTCTTGTTAATTTTTGCCAGTCTACATGTAGACTTATTTTGTAGTGGATAGTATGATATAGTTTTGTTAAACATATATTAAAAAACCATTTACTTCTCACTCTCTGTTTTTGTTATGTAAAAAAAAAAATTCAAAAGAAGAAGCTATTTGTTTCCTAATTGATTTTCTACGTTAGTTGTTCATTGAATAGATAAGTAGTGCCTGTGATATTTGATTACAGAGCAAGGCACCCATTTAACCTTCCGTTCTTTCCTGGCCAGGATTTCAAATACAATACAACGTACCTCCCTTAGGCTCAGTAGGATTAGACTGCTAGCAGTAATCCCTGATGCTATGAAATAGAGCTGATAGAACTTCAACTCACTTGTTTAGGATTATGCTCATGAATTTCAACTCATCTAGTTGCCTTAACCCTTTGGGAACTTGTGTGGGTTATGCTGCTATAAATAAAACTAAATATTATAATAAGCAGTGGTAGAAACTTATTAACGGCTTTTAGATTCACTTTTACTTGGTGAAATTCACACTGAAATTAATTTACCCACTGTAGTATAAATGCTCAGACTTACTTTTAATTCTGATGTTCAGAAGTCTTTTGGAGTCCAACAGTGTCTTTAACCAGTTCAGTCTCAATGTGTGCATTGTTTTTTAAAAAATTATTTTAATGAATTTTTCTTCTCAAGGTTGCACTGAAAGGGCAGATAACTGATATCTGCTAATTACAGAGCATCATTGCAGAACCTCCCAGTATAGTGACTTGAATGCAAGCGTGGTCCTAGGGTAAAGAGGAGGGGTACTGGTACCTGAGCTATCGCTTCCTGCATTTTCTGCTGATAGCAACAATCCTAATAAGGGCAGTAGCGACTTTTGATGACTTATGCCCCAATCCAAAAACAGAGTGAGAGTGCCAGACTATTTCTGATGGACCACTAGACAGCTGTCAGGCAAAAGCATTGTAATCACTCCACATTTGAACTACCCTTTTGAATTGGTGACTTCTATTTAAATGCTGATTTTTAATTGGGCCAAATCACTATAGGGAATAACTCTGTACTAGCAATAAGGAACGGATCTTTTCTGTATTTCATTTTCAGAATCCTAAATCCCAACAATGAAATAAATATCGTTTCCTATTACCAGTCCTTTAAACTGTTCAACCTGTAGTGGAAAGGCTCAGTAAATACTCATGAGCACATATAATTGCATTAATTATTGAAGTGAATATATATATATATGTTTTAGAATATCTGAAGTCAATTACAATGAAAAAACATGAAGAGTTTGACTTGGGAAGTCTAACCTACTCTTACTTTCTTAGCAGAAGATAGGCTCAAATTAGGACTGATTGAATATGCATATTCAGGCATCAGTTGGTCAAACTACTGTCCCGTCAATACACCTGCATGTGGAATTGCTATACTTAAAGGCAAGATGACAGGCAGGATCTGTGCTGCTAGCTGCACTTGATGACACAGGCATTAGGGCGCTTCTTTACACCTTCAACACTATTAAAGGCATGCCTATTATTGTAGATCTGTCGGATACTCTTGATACATTTGATGATAAAGTGGTATTGATGAATAGCTGAAGGCCATGAGAGCAATAAATGAAGTTACTCTTGAGTGACTCCATTCTTTTTTTTTCTTTTTTTTTTTTTTTTTTTTTACAGGAAGACTCTGGAATGGGGGCAGTTTAGGGTGGTTGTTCATCAGCCCAGTGGGTGCACTCATGTGCTCCCATGTGGAGTATTGCTGAGTTCTAGTCTGTCACCCTTCTTGATCAACATATGCCCGAGGCCATTACAGGGGAATCATCTGTGCTTGAGGTGGGGGTGTCTCCAAGATGCAGATGATTTTCATCTGCACAACTATTGCGTCAGACTTGGATGGCAAAATCAATTAGTTGACTCGGTGTCGTGCCAGGCTTGGGGTTTGGATACACCAGCTGTGTTGTAAACCGAGGTCATGCTGGTGGGATTAAACAGTTGGTAGAAATGGCCAAGGACAGCATAGCTGCAGTGTAAGCCTTGCTGCATTCTATGTTTGGCTTCTGAGGTAACCCAAGGAGTGGTAAGCATGCCTTGGTCATATATATATATGGCTGAGTGCTAAGTGCATGGTTGTTGCTTCTCTTTCAAATCAGCTTCTCTCCATTTCTTTTGTTTTAGAAATATCTCCCAAAAAAATGTGCTCAGTCCTGCTGCTGCTGCTCAACCTACAGTCATTTCCAATATTTAATACATTTAAACTTTTGTGCTTTGTTGGTTGGTTTTGGTTTGACACATGGTATATTTCTGTTCCCTGATTGATTGCAAATGTACCGTTAGAAATTGGCTGTTGCATGAATGCTTGGTTTACATATTCAGAATGTGCTTTCCTCGGGTATTCTACAGTATGCATTTAAATATAGCTCTTTCTTGAAACAAATTCCTTGCTTAGGTCAGCAGATTTGGTTTGTAGAAATTAATGGAAAACAAACAGCCAAGAGGTGGGGCATAGAAGGAACTAATTCAGGAATTTAAGACTAATGTATCCAGTGTTTTCCAGCTCTCTTTCTGATACTTTAGTTCTAAATGCAGAACTTAGTGGCTCACATTTTGCCACCTTCAGATCTGATGAGAAGAGAGAGCTAAACCTCTAACTTTTGGGAGATTTAAGCTTCCAGGAATCTAGCTGTCTGTCGATTAGCCAGTGCTTCTGACAGCAAGTATTTTGCAGCTGCTGTCCCAGATCTATTCCAACTCTCACAACTCATTTCTAGTTGCAGTTTCACTCTGTTTCAACCTCTAAAGACTTAAATGAGTCGGACCCTGACTCTGAAAATCTCACTTCACATATAAAATTCGGATCGGCTAGCAGTGCCCTGGGCTTAATCTCAAAGATGCTGGAAGCTTGTATTTTCAGAGAGTGGTTGGCAAATGCAGAATCTGCTTTCTTGCTTTCATGATCAAAGTTTGCAATTTTTGATCATTCCACCACATAGCAAAGTCCACTTGTCTTTCAGATTCTTACAGGATAAACGGAGTAAAGGGTGCCCGTGGTGGGAAAGTTTGTTCTTAGACAAAAAGAAATTTTGATGGCTTGGATATCAGTACTATTTATTAATGTGCTTTTACTTGGCAAAGCAATAAAAGGTGGCTTTTGTGCGTGCGTGTGTGTGGGAAGGGAATCTTATTAAGTCTAAATAAATAGACTGTAGGAACCGTGGTAATACTTTACACTTCTGTAAAGCCTTTATTCAGAGGCTTTCAAAATGTTTTAACAATGTTAATTAAATTCAGTGCTCCTCCATTCTGTGTTAGCCTAAGTGCATATAGGGCCATCTTCATGTACATACTGGTAGACTGGAAGGAAGCTCATGTTTGACTGTGTGCAGCAGCGTTGCAAGTATTTTCAGGGAAGGTGAAAAAAAAAAAAAGAAAAAAAGCTTTGCTCAAGTGAAACTGCACAGGGAATTGCCTGTAGGTAGGCAAAACATAATTACAAGTTGAAATTTGGCCAAGACATTTGTCTTAACACTCTTCCTCCTTTGAAAAAAATGTGCCACGTACTTAATAACTTTATTAAGTACAAGCAGTTATGAAATCTGTTCTTTGTTTCAGCCAAAAGAAAACATTTCCTAACAGGACGGTGCTGTTAAACACCAAGCTGGGGCACTGACTCATTACTAATTTAGACAGAGAGCACTATCAATGAATTACCAAAACTCTTTTTTGTAGCACTGGTGTTTTCCTTGGAGATTTCCCCTCCAAGTACTGACCCCGCTTTAGCCTGTGAGATCTGAAGGGATCACAGCACAAGGTGGTATGGCTTAGGGCTGTATATAAAATGATGAAGGAGAGAGTGAAACCCAGCCATGTGCTCCATTTACTCGGCACTGTAGTAGGAGAGGGAGGTGGTGTTCAGTGAAACTCAGAGCTACTCTTGTTTTTTGCAGTAAATAATCAGCCTGTGAAATTCACTGCTGCAGCAGGGGGTTATCCGGATAAACAGTTTATCAGGATTTTTAAGAAGGATAAGGGGATGAACATTAATGATGTTTCTGATTATGTGGGCTAAAACAAAAAGATACAAGAATGCTTGGCTCTCTATTATTATTGTTAAAGTCAGGATATAAACAGTCTTCTAGGGTCAGACAAGGATCCCTTGTCAAACTGCGCACTCATTTAGGCTCTCTAAGGGCTCGTGTTTGTACCCTGCTTTTCTGTGAATCTGGTATTAGCTACTTGCACAGACAGCATGTCGGAATAGCTGGGCCAAGGGTATGATTCATACTGTTACTCCCGTGTTTCCATCTTGCTGTCTCCCTCAGTGACTGTTCTCAGAGGACAGCGTTCAACTTCAAAAATGCGTAATAGCACTCAGTGTTTCAAATGTAAATAAGATGCCTTTCTATTGACAATTTTAGTCTTGCTAAGGCAAGGTGCTACTCCAGCAGTAAACAATTGAATCTGCATGTCTGGGTTATTATTGTTTTTTTCTTTGTCAACTTATCACTCACTCAGCGTGGGAGAGGAGTGTCTGCGTCATAATTAGTGTCTCATTTATTTAATTTGAAACTACAAACAATAGACAGAAAGGGCCATTTGGCAACTAATTAATTTGCCTCTGCTCAAAGAACGTGACAAAAAGTTTCCCTTCAGATAAGCACTCATAGACCGGTGGACCTGCATTTTCACATTTGAATTCATCAGCATTGCTCTATAGATACTTTGATATCCTAAGTATGGCATGTAAAGGTACGGAGTTTGAATATGTTTTTTAAACTCAGATGACTGTTGGAAACACTATAGATCATTCTAAGAGCAGTTAGGATTCAGTACGCACAACATCTCTCCATGTTTTTAGGAAGCACAACAGTTTTATTCCACCTCTTAGAAGAGGATGGGGCATCTGCTGCCTGGCTCCTGTGATAACTAGCTTCTGCAGAATCCACATGGGACCATGCAAGATACAACTTTACTCGGGTTACTGTTTTTCACTGCAGTCTTGTCAGCATCGCAATAACTTGTTAACTCTGTGTAGTAGCTGTTATTAACTCTTTGGTGTGCTGTGCTCTGAGCAAGGATTAGGAAGACAAACTCGAGTGTTGTGAACGTTATTATCAGAGTGAACAAACCAGACCTACCCAAGCTGTGTACAGATTGCTCTCTGGGTCTTGCCACGGCGACTCCCCAGCCTGGCCAGTTAATCAGTGTGTGCAAAGCAGGTTTGAAAGGGAATAGGGGCAGTGAACTAAGATGAAGCAATGCAGGGGTTTGGCCCAATACAGGGCTGGGAGATGGCGGGGCATGCACTTGGACTTTCCACCTGGGAAGCACTTCTGGTTTCTGTAATGCAGCTGAAGTGTGGGAGAGCAGATCTGAGCGGCAATAGGAGGATCAGTCTGCTTTAGGGAGGGGCATATTGTTGAGCATGATATTTTTCACTTTTCGGTGTTTCCCTTTGCCATGCAGAGTGTTGATAATGTACTGGAGAATTCCCAGACTTTACCATGTCAGTGGCCTTGAAGAAGTGCTGTAAGAGGGAAAAGTATTACTTGACCTAAAGGAACAGGAAAGTTTCTTCCGGTAGAAAGGAAGAAAACACATTGATTATTTGAGGAAAGACCTCAAAGGGAAAATTGAGATGCAATTTTTCTAGGCAGCCAAGCTGTAATGCTAAGAACTACAGAGTAAAAAACATTGGCCCAAACAAAGCTATGCAGACCCTGGAAGGTGACCTGATGTGGAAGCCAGTCAAAGGCTTTCAGATAAGAGCTTCTTCACATAAAGTCCAAATAGCAAAGAAATAAGACTACTGAAAAGTAAAGATGAAACTGAAACTGTTTTATTAGTGATGTTCAGTGAATGAACTGACATTTAGTAGGTTTTTATCATAACTTTCTCACATATCATTGCAAAGAACTGTAGTTAGCAGTACTACTATTACAAGTTAGTTAACTGTAAATATTAATTTTAAATACACTGTAATGTAAGCACTGTAACATACTTTTAAAAATCAAATATCCTTGTAGAGGAATCAGTTTTTTCTTTGTTATTTCTAACCTTAGACAGAGGTGTGCAGAAGAGGGAGGGGAATAAGGATTATTTTAATCCCCAAGTCAGACATGGGCATGGGAGTGGGCACTGGCATGCAGACCAGCTAAATCTGTTATTCTGAAGCAATGTACAGTAGCTACTAGTATGGACAATGATAAATAACATTGACTTAAAATAGGAATGATTTTAAGCCATCTTCACTTATCCAGCTTTATGGAGATCTGAAAATAGAAGTTGATTTGTCTTTGCATCAATCTGTATATATGTCTCATTAAATGTTTTAATATAATTGAAAGTGAGATGTCCATTCTCTTAGTCACTTATTTTTGTCTTCTGAATTTTCATGATAGCTTAGAAGAAGTTGAAAATAAACATTCAGATAACATTAAAAGCAAAATCTAAAAATAGTATTTACTTTTATTGATCACATCCCCAAGGATCTGAAACAAAGCTGTTCAAAACAAATGAGGTTTTTTTAGTCTCTTCTTTTTACAGCTGTCCTTTGAATCAGGGATTCAAACCTGAAGTAACACAGTGGTATTTGTGGACAGTCTCAGAGAAAAGCGAAAGATTCACTGGATGCTGACATAGTCTGAAGGATTTTTTTTTTATTCTTGTTGTTTTGGGTGCTGTGTGTTGGTTTTTTTTGTTTTCTTTATCAGTGGTACTTCTAGATTTAGCTTGAAGGATTTTGGTAATTCAGGCAAAGAGGAAGCTTTTGTCTCCAATGCTCACAGTTCATCCCCTTCAATGGAAAAGGCTCAGTTTCTGAAATGTTCTTAATAAAAAACGATGAACCAGCCTTTGAGAAAATATGGCTGGTGTAGCCACTAGGTAGTAATATAATGAAATAAAAAGTCTTTCCTCAGCCATCCCTTTTGTGTCATACAGCAATACTAAGTGTGGAGTTTCTTTTTTAAGTTCATGTCCAGGTCAGACTCATTTCCCCTTCAGTGACTGTGATGAGAGTCAATCTTCTGTTACACAATATCACAGTCCCCAAAAACTCAGCAAGGAAAGCTCAGCTAATGTGAGACATATGCTAATAAGAGACTGGTTCATTTTTTTGATTTTTTTTTTTAATGCAGATGCCAGATGACGTATCCAAATAAGCACTTTAAAAATGCTTGATAAAAGTTTATTAATAGGTGTCATTACTGCAAGTCTTCACGTGCACCTCTTTCAAAAAAAATGGTCACTTATTAGAGACTAGAGAAAGAACATTTACTTTAATAAAATTATTAATAAAGCACTTTGAGACTTGTTTCTATTATTATTGGTCCATGAATACTTCATGTGGTAATTGAGGGCTTAGGGATATTTAGTCATACAAGCCCTCCAGTCTGAAATAGGCATGTACCTTATTATTACTATTTAAACACCAACCTTTAATATTGTGAATATATTTATAAAACATACTTGTCCTCTTCATAAAATTAAAACCATCTGCTACAGCTTTTCGGTTAAAATGTTGTGGACATGCAGGTCTGGTGATAGGTCGGTCTGCCATTTTGAATGGCAATTAAGCTGACAGTGCACCCTGTACCAGTGAGACTGTGAAAACAAACAAAAAAGGCAGATGGTTCATTTAGTGTAGTAATTGTAATTTGTTGTTCATTAAAAGTAATTCCCACACAGGCATTCTCTATGCAGATGGAGTATATGAAAAATTTTATTCCGCCAACCTGTCCTAATAATTATTTTTGTTAGTGTAATTTGCACCGACATTTGATAGGCAGTTGATTAGAGCAGTGTGATTTCATCAGAATTAAAATTAATTGTAAATTTTGCTGCTTTCATTAGTCTGTTTTTATACCTATCATGACCAAGCAGCAGGGGTTTGTCTCTGAAATACCGAATATCATAGCAGCATTTCTTTTGTGTTTTTTTTTTTTCTTTTTGAGACAACTGAACGTTTTAATTGAAGGGTTTGTGTTTGGAAGAGTTCTTTTTATGTATACCTACAGAAGATGAAAATTAGTGCAAAAACTATTCCAGGATGATTCTAAAATATGCGTTGAATAGAGGAATGTGCAGAGTTAAAAAAAACCAAACCGTCAGTTAAGCTTGAAATGTCTTTCAGTCTTCTTAAAAGTAGTGATAGCATTGTAGCTCCACACATCCTGATAAGTAGAAAGAAACCTTATGGGCAGGTATAAAAATGTGCTTGCAGGTTAAAAACATATTGGCTAATAGGTTTTATACAAGGATCTTTTTATTTTTTCCCTTTAGAGTATAAAATTATGTTAAATAAAGTTCAAAAGAAGGAATCTAGTGCCCTCTTGATGATTGTAATTACAGAGCTGTTCAGTTTGATAATCATGATAAAGTTGTTCTCTCGTTGATAAAGTTGTTCTCTCCTAGATGGCTTAAATTGCAAAATGATTCTTCAAAAATAAATATTAGAACATCTTTGTGCTAATGTAGACAGACAATTCTCAAAGCAAACCTGAAGGGCTGAGTGCAGCTTAGGTATTCTGCCTCATTGCCTCACTGCATGGTGCAGCACTTACATCAACCTGCGGTATTAGAAAGTAGCTAAATGCTGGGTGTAAAATCTGGAATGTAATTCCATGAGCTTCACTTTACTTTTGGCCTTTTATATCCTGGTATTTTTGGTGGTTGATATGATGTGGGTGTTGGGGTTTTTTTTGTTGGTGGTGTTGTTTTGGTTTTTTTTTTCCTCTCCGTCGGTAAGGCAACAGAGTGGACAAGCGAGGGTTGATGTCCAAAGCAATGGCAGCTCCATCATTAATTTCAGTTGTACCGTGTAACCTATGGAAAACCCTGATATTTTAGAAAAGCAGCCAAATAGAGCATAATCAGTGCTGTCTTACAGCATGAAGTGAGATTCTAGCATAAATAGATTTTTTTTTTCTTCTAGAGACTGGGGATGTTTATATGTTACAATTTTGCTTCTTCTAAAGTACAGTATTCACAGGGGTGTAATTCCCCTTAGAGTTGCAACTGCTTAAGTCAGAGCATGCTTGACCTGCTAATTTTCAGTAATACATTTTTCTCTCAGAATCTTAAATGTTTAGAATTATCTATATCTAGGAATCAGGCTGGGAAAAGTAAAGAAATTCTTCTGGTTTATAACTTGACTCTTGTTTCTGCAAAATATGAACAAGACAGTGTTTATTGTAGTCAGAAAAATAGTTGGCATGATTGTGCGTAAGTGAAGAATCTCTGGATTGTCTCAAAGTGTTAGCTGCCCATTTGCAGACAAGCAAGCTTTTAGTGTGCAATTTAGGTCAATGGATAGAGGGGAGAAGATGTGTTTAGGCGACAGATTTTAAATCACCATAATATAAATATGCTTCCCTTTTCATCCGGAATTTGCTTTCTTTCAAGGTAATTTAGTGGAGCAGACATGCACTTATGCCTGTCTTTGTAATTTTAGGGATTAGGATAGTGAGGATTAAATGCTGACCCTTAATCTTCAATATCAACTTTAAGAGCGAAATATAATATGCAAATGGAATACATTCATTTTGTGTTTATATATTTTAATCTCTGTAATTTAGTTTTAAGAAGATGGAAACTCATCTTTGCCTTATTTATTTTGAATCCCAAAGCAAGATGCCATTAAAATCTTTATCCCTGTATCTTAGAGGATAAATGTTTATCCTTTAGGGATTAAAATATAATTTTTTAAAAAAATGAGTTTAACCTAACACTCTTACATCAACCCAGGAGTTCTGTGTGTCTGATTTAAATGTATCCTTGAGTGTCATATCAAACATGCATAGTGGGGAAAAATCATCCTGTGTTTATTTTTTAAAATCATTGAATGGCATTTGCATTAACAGAAATCAATTGGTTACTGTACCGCAGATCAATTTTGTTCAGTTCATTGTAGGCTTTTCCTGAAAGTTCTGGATATATCAAAGTATAGACCTCGAAGTCCAAGAGAGAGAATACTTATAAAGATTAAATATTCTTCAGTTATAAACAGGAGGCTATCTAAACCAGTACAAATGAATGATGCAGTATTAAGGAATCAAATCAAAAGGAAGGGTGAAATATAAAAGCCCAGGCAAAAAAAAAAAAAAAAAAAAAAAAAAGAAAGAAGGATATGTGAAATAGTCTTCTTTTTGTCATTAATACGAGCAATGTAATGTGAAATTAAGATACCTGGCCCAACTGGATTTATAATGGTTGTCCGTACAGACGATTTTTTTTTTTATTTTAAAAAGTCTATTTTGAAACCACCATTCCTGAAGTTTTTTTTGATCAGGCAGTTTTATTGACTGCTTTAATATCTGCACGCTTCCTTTCTCTAGTTTTGCTGATTTTAGTTAACATGGCAGCTTCAAGGTTTCCGAATAATTTTGCAGCTAATTTGAGATTTCTTCACACTGCGGATTTTGAACACTCTGGTATGAGTGTTCTAAACTCTGTATCATTAAATGGTAAATGGATAATAGCAATGCACCACATTCCTGCCCAGTGAGTCATCATGCAAGGACCATATTCTGACAACTGTAGTCTTACAAAGAATACTTTCTTTTGTGACAAATCTTTCAAGTATTTTGATGTCTTTCGGAGGGGAAGGTGCTACCCAAACTGATTCAGTTGTCAGAACATGGATCAGCAGAGGTATTGTGAGAGCTGAATAATAGCATGAACAATATATAAATAAATAAAAGTGTCACCCACCAACTTTGTTTCTGTCATGGCCTTAGAAGTTGCATTGGATAGCTGGACATGGTTTGTCAGGAAACTCCTAAAAAGTCTATTTATTATTTACAGATGAATTCCCTCAAGAAATATTGAAAAAGCAAATGAATGTTCATACTTCCATCTGCCTTTGGGATGCTCTGTGGCACTGAGGTGGCTCAGAGGAGAAGAAAAAAAATAAGCTTTTTCTCTTAAAGATAAAAGTTTGCCATCATACCTGGTACTTCCATAGACCTTACAAAAGTGAGAAGTTGCTTTGTGTCCTTATCATTCCCAAACACTTCTGTAAAAGCCAGAAACTATCTGGATTTTAATAAAAGTTTCATGTTTTATTAATCTCCCCCATTGTATTGAATGGGAAAGAACATACCACACAGTGAAAATGCAGTCACACCTTCATTACTGCCCAGTAGAGACCTAACAAGTGTCAAATGTTTTAGTCCTGCTTTACTGATGTGCACCTGAAAGACTGTGAAAGTACATGGCAAGAAGGGTAAAAACCCCCTGGATATTACATGTTATCCTATTCTCAGAGGTAGCCAAGAGGCACGTATGGTATTTTAAGGCCTAACACAGTGGTAACTTTGCATGTCAGTAAGTCATCTTAGCAGTATTTATTTATGCTAGAGTTACTAGTGTATTTCCGGAAGCAACAGAATATCTAACAGGGAGCACTTGGTGCCTCCGTCAAAGATTATAGTATACTTTCTAGAAGTTTGTCTGTGTTAACAGAGTACATCTAGAGGATCACACACTGTTACAGATGACATTTCTGGAGGTGGATTTTTCTTGATGTTTTCTGCTAATTTCATGTTATATTAGGCTTAAGATGTCAGCAGGAATGTCCTCCTATGCAAAAAGACAATCTATTTTAACTGTGTGTTGGTGTTGATTGCTTAATGTGTTTTTGTGATGCTTCAGTCAAATCTTTCATCCAAGTGTCAGGGACATTCTTTATATATTGCGATGGTGTTAACTCAAATTAAAGTGATACGTACTAGGGTAAATAAATGAGGCATCTAATATAGGGATATATGGGCACCTGAAGTTATGTAAGGAGGCAAATGTACCTAATGGACAAACAGCAGTTTAAAAAAGAGTTAGACTTTAAGGAATAATCAGTAATGATCATTAGGCAGTAAAAGGTTACAATTTTGTGTTATATTCAAAATAAAGATACTGCCAGCATGCTGTTCTGTGTTTCTAACATGAAAATACTTTTTCTTTTTTTGAAAGGACAAAAGGGAACCTTTGCCTTATATCCCCCTTATAATGTATTTAAGCTTAAATGGTTGTGACCAAAAAAATAAACTTTTGTGAAACTGCATCAAGGAAAATGATGAAGTAAATTCTAATACACCTGCAGATTTCTCAACTCATTCCATTTTCTGTGGGAGTATGACTAATGCAATGGATGTTGTGGTACCTCACAGGAATCAGCAAACTGTTTTTATCAGGGCAGTGGAACTTCGTGGTTGAGGGACTTCCACAGCTCATGATGCCGAAGTTGCAAACTTTGTCTGGAACCTGCTGTTGGACACAGCCAGGAGGGAGAGGCGGAAATTGAGGCAGTGTGTAGATGCCAATATTTCAGTTACTGACTTTGATAAGAACATGTTAGCTTGTACAATTTAAACGTGACGTAACAAACAATGTGAGCTTTCATACGACAAGCTTGTCAAGTTAAAATCTAGGCTTTCTCTGAAGGTTTAACTTGACTTAGCTGAGTTAAAGGCCTTTAAGTTGTGCTAGGAAAAGTTCTGACATGTCAGAAATCGTCATCTACAGAAATTCTCAAAGATTCGTGTAGATAGAAACTAGTAGCAGCTGCAGTGTCAAGAGCATAAGTGCTATCTATGAGAAAATTTGCTAAATAAGTGGGCAGCTGCTTTCAGCACTAGCTGCCATTTTTCAGTGGTCTTCACAAGTAGCCGTAAGTAGAAAACATTACTGTAGCCCTTGAGGGAAGTGCACAAGAGCTGCTCATTTGAGGGCATTAGGGCTGATTGTACAGTAGGTGCCTAAGGCGCGAGTGAGGTTCAGAGGAGCCAGCCTGGGTGATGGAGCTGGGCTCGACACCAAACCCTGGCCCTGCCACTGCCTACTGCTCTGGGAGGCTGGAGCCACTGTGCCTGCTCCTTAGACTGCTTCACGTTGTCACTGGCATCCTTAAAGACACAAGCCTCTCAAAGGCAGCTCAGATTTGGCATAGATTTGGGGAAAGGCTGCATTCAGGTCATTTTCTTCTGGAGGAAGAAAATAAACACCAGTGGTGAGTGCCAAAAAAGCATGCGTGCTTCTGCCTGGCTTCTGGATGCCCAGATGTGGTATATCCCCAAATATCCATACATTACGAGTGTAAAAACCTCAAAGCGGGTATGTCCATCCAGCGCCAGAATGCATCTGTGCATTTCCCTACGTGCTGTGGTGAACCAGTGTAACCTTGTCCTATCTTGAGCCTTACGCCATTAGCACTTATCCAAACCCTGATTTCTTCAGGCAGTAGGAGAGCTGTATGACTCCCTGGCCTTATTAGAGTAATCGGAGAACTTAAAGTCTCCCAGCAAAATGTCTAAAGTCACTGTGACATAAAAGATGGGGAAAGGGAGGAACAACAAAACACTTTGGCCTAATAATTTCTTCTAATCCCTCGGAGGCACTGATTGTTGGGATAGTCTCCACGGCACTAACGACTAAAAGTGCATGAAATATTTGTTGGGAAGTAATAGTTCCTTGCGGAGTTCACTTCCAGTGCTCAAAAACCTGTCCACTTAGAAACTAGCAACAACCATTATAACCTCTGGGACTGGTCTTGCTGTAAAATCAATATTTGAAGGTAATCACTTTGTATCTGATGCATAAGCCTGGGTGATTTTACTGGCTGCCTGTTGTTAATATGGACCACTGCCTAATTATCATTCCAGAAGAGGATCCAGATGTCCCTTACTCTCTCCCTCCAGCCCACCGTGGCTTTCATTACCAGAAAAAAATTCCTAAAAGGTGATATCATTTACTGTTAGAAGCTGAGCAGGACAAAGGCCATCCTTCCCTGCACCTTTAGGCTAGTGAACAGATTTTAAAATTAACACCTCTCTTCAGCACCAGAGATGCATGTGATTTTACCTACTGCTCCACATGCAGTCTTGCTTCAATAGCCGTAAAGCCTGTATCTTTTGCTGTAAAATCTCAGTTCTTGTGCCTCCACATGTTGTAGCGGTGGTGCAGAATTTTTTTTTTTCTGCATGTTTGCTAAAGAGAGGTACAAAAGTGTCATTTGACTCCTGACTTCAGTGGTTGTGTTCACCACGTAGCATGTAAATGCGAACACAAAACATACCCGTGGAGAGAGGTGAAATTTGCTCAGGCCTTTGGTGAGTTTACATTCTTAGCAACCGAGTAGAAGCTTTATTTACAGGAGATACCTTGCCTTTTTTCATTTATTATTATTTCTTTTCTTTCCATGGAAACATTCTGGTAATAACCATGAGTCTAAATTACCCCCAAATACAAGAGTATTGTCAGGTGTTTTAAGTCTATCCATGTGCTTGCTGTAAAACACTTTATAAGTGCATTTTGTAGTGTTTTACAGAAACGTCCACTGCCTGCTTGAGAATTGCTGTTTGTTTGAGGTTGTTTTGTTATGGAGTAGGTAAAAATGCATCCAATATGGATATTGTAGGTAGCTTTTAACCTCAGAAACCACCCCTGTTTGTATTAAATTTGCATTTGTTTCCTCTTATTTAGCTGACTGCTAAGATGATGATGAAGGCTTTTCAGGCTGTGATTTGCTAGAGATACCCTGAACCCTAATAATCCTATCACTTCTGTTAGAGATAACATTTTCAAGAAAATGTTCTTTCACCTCAGAGTACCATCACCTCTACTCTTCCTCTGCTATTCTTAAAGCTAGATTGTTTAAGTAACAGTCAGGTAAACCTTTTTTTTTTTTGCAAGAATTAGATTTTCTGAACATTCATAGTAACGATTTTTGGTCAGCTGTGGAATACAAGTTGCATAGTGTTTCAGTCTAAAAAAGCCCTTACATTAATTTTAACATTTGTGGGACAAAAGACTTCTCTTAAGGGTCGTGGTGGAGGGGGCGGTGGACAGACAAGGAGAATGTGTTTAATACATAGTCCTAAGCTTACTGTGTATTTAAAGTAGATATGTACCTTGCTGCTATGAATCTTTGACAAAGTGCCAAGTGTTGCATTGCCAAAGGTATAGCATTTCATTTATTTCTTTAGGCTCAATAGTGGTTACTGGTAACATGTGTTTGTAGGGTGTCAGTTCTGATGGAAATTTTTTACCTGGCCCATTTCCAAGTAATGTTGGTATGTGTTTAAAATGCTTTAAAAATAAATCAGACTTTTGTGTTTCTGCAATAGAAATTCCAGGCAGAGTGATAAAGTGGGATTCACTTGCCACCACACTTTTTTTTGCTCTGTTTATGGAAAGGGACTTTGTTCTTTTCATTTTGCTTTTCAGTAGGCTAAAACAATATAATAACTAGGAATAAGTACTTAAGACAAATGTCTAATATTTCAAAGGAACTTTTAAATAAGAAAAATATTTCTTTCCCTCTCTCAGAAAATATTTTTAATGTTGCTTCCCTTATGTATTTTCTTTTCTCTAGCAGACCTAATATCTGTGTTTTGGATCTTTTCAGATCTGCTTCGGTGGCTCTGGAATTTTTGTCCCTTCCCTTTTTTGAGACAGAGGGGCCTACTATAGATGATCCCTTTCCATACTGAGACTTTATATTGACTGCTGTGCACATCTAGGATCACTTTCAGGGGAAGCATAGGCAGTGTAGAATCATTTAGGTTGGAAAGGACCTTTAAGATCATTGAGTCCAATCACTAGCACATGCATGCTGTATGTGCAGTAGCTAAAGGATGCTTGATAACACCGTTCCCCTAGTTCTGTAAGGATTCCCAAGAAAAAGGAATAGGGCTGTAAAAAATTCAAGTCTGTGGGTCCTCAGGACGCTGTAGCCGGGGAGAACCCCCCGTAAGTGGAATTAAGACACCTGCCGGGAGGAGAGTTTCTGCAGCAGTACTTAGATCCTCAGATCTCTGCATGCTTTCCCCAGGCGACAAACTTCCCCTTCACTTTGTGGGCATCTGCTACCCTGGGCTCTTTCTCCTGTGGATGAATACATAAATGTATCAACCTGGTAAGGTGGCCAGCAAAAGTTTGCCAGCACTATGTACCAGCTGTTCAAAAGAAGTTGCTTAATGCGGATGCCCTGGTTCATGTACCTTACACCTGCATTTACGGAGGTGCTGAGCACCTGCAGATACTAGTCTGCTTTGTTCATTCTTTGTGAAAATCTGGCCTGTACTGTCTCAAGCTGAGCCTCTAAAGCTGAAATTCCACCCTCCAAAAAATCAGTGACTGTTTTTTGGAAAGTAATAGGAACAAACAGAAGGTACTGATAAGCTGGGTCAGTTATTTTTAAAGCAAATGGATTGACATATATTAGAATTTGGCCTTTATGTCTGTCTGCCTGGGAACTTCTTGTCTTTCTTTAAGAGAAGAGATTGTATTTTCTTGAGGACAGACTTGCTGTTCTTTATTGTGTGCTGTGGTGGCTTTTTTTAGAATTTTCAAGGGCTATTCAAATTTAGAATGATTTTACAGTTTTATAACAGCATAATCTATAAACTATTTATAAAGTGTAACAATAGTCAAAAAAAAAGTATTCAGTATTCAGCATTTACTGTGAATATGCAGTAGCAAATATTTACTGCTACATTTGCTTCCAAGTTTCTTTGTATATCTGGAAGCTTGATAATAACAGTTCATATTTTCTTACCAAACTGATAATGTGTTATTAATTCAGATGAAAAAAGAGGTAGCTCTACCAGATTCTTCTGTTTTGTCCCAGGTTTGAAATTTTATGAGAACCAGACTACACATTCCTCTGCTGTTAGACAGTATTATTTTCAGAGATGCTAACCTGTTAGTGATTAGCCCAGACTGGTGTCTTGGATGCTTGTGGTATCAGAAAGCCCTTCCCTGAGGACTTCTCTGGTCCAAAGAGAATTTCCACATTTGAGCTTGAAAAAGATGGTCTGAACCTGTGTATATTCCCAGCTAAGGGTCAAATCCCATGAGTCCATGGGAATTTTGTCTGAGTAAAGACTGCAGGATTTGACCCTTCGGGATTTATTTGTTTCTCGTACAGATGTTTAAGTCGTTTAAAATTACGTGGTCCAGTGTTCAAAGAATTAGCTGCCTAATAGACCTTTTGTTTCTAACCCCAGCTAATTCACTGTCTCTGCTTATTGGTGTCTTTGTACTTAACTCATCCTATATGGCAAATTAAGGAGAATTCAGGCCTCCAGTGAAATGATTATCAAAGAAAGTAAATTAGAAATATCACAGACTGTATGTGACCCAGAAGGTCATCTTAGATTTATTTGTAGAAAATAGCTATCATCTTTATGATATTACTGTTGGTAGCACCAGAAGGCAATTTGTTTGCTATATTCGTATTTTGCTCTATGCAGGATTCTGCTCAGTGGTCTTGATCATTGCCTCTGTATGTTTGATTGTTTTTACCATAAATGTATATTTTTAGGGACTCCTCTATTAAAAGATACTTCTTCCTGCAGCCTGTCACTTCAGCTCTTTATTTTTACTGGATGATAGAATAACCACTATGATCTTTAACATGATCAAGTTTAAGACATTAATCGGAATATTAGGACATGCTATGTGTTGTAACATTGATTTTGTGTTTGTGCGTGCACATACACACCTGTTTTCTGCATACATGCATAAGGACATGTAAGTACATCACAATATATGGATATGCTTTATCACATGGTTACATGATGCTGTTTTCTACTGGGTTAGAGCAGAGTGTTCTGTAGAATCTGCAAAGATATTGACATGCTCACTTTTATATATGCTTGGGGTATGTGTCAGGCTCTTTCTACAAATCTCCTGAAATGAAAACAAAAGACAAAAAGTTTGTGTGGGGAGACGTTAAAAGTAAAGAAGAGAAGAGGCGTGGTGATTTCTTTCCAGGAAGTCCAATAGTAGATTTCATTTAATAGTAAAGAACCTGACTGCAAACGGGGAAGGGAGAAGAAGAAGGAAGAAAGAAATGTAATTTTGCTGGCTGACAGACTTTAGTTTCTTTTCCTCACTCACCTGTCTGCTTGGAGATAAAAACAATCACGTTTTATGCCTGTTTTTTCTTTGTGAACTGTTGATATTTGCTACAGCCCCCATGAAACTTTTCACCGCCCTGCTGCATGACTTTCGTAGCCGGTCATACGAAATGCCTTTCATAATCTTTCTGCAGTCAACATAGAGGAGATGACACAACAGCACTAGTGCCATTTGCTTCTGCTAAGGACGAGAGGAGATGGAAGCTGTGTTTCTAAATTGGACACTGTGTAGTGTTACTTATTGATTTATGGAGCACTTATTATCATAGTAGAACATTATAATGAACATAGCTGAAGACTGAACATTCGTTGAAACATGTCTGAGGCATTTCTACATGTTGCTTGAGGGATGAATTAATTTACATGATGTTTTACTTTTTAAATAAAACAATTTATTACAGAAATCAAAATGTCAAATCTAGAGACTCTTATCTGTGAGCTCTCATAAATTATTTCCTTGAAGCTTTTTTGGAGCAGGACTCTTCACATATTCCTCCCTCAAGCCTAAATTACACAAACAATAAGTAACAAGTTATTGTAAGTGTAATGGTAATTAACCATGAAAAAAACCTACTTGTTTTGATTTCAGTTGATCTTCTCTTTAGATAGAAGTGTCTCTTTGCTGTGGTTTTAGGTTTTCATTGCTTCAAGTTTTTCAGTGTTTTGTCAGCCTTTTGTCCTTAATTTTTTTCACTGGTCACTTACCTGTGTATGTCATTAGTAGATGAGTGTCTCCCAGGTGTGATTAGCCTCCTGTACTTAGAGTTTTTTGGCAGCAGCAGAACGGTGATTTCTGTTTGCATGCTGGTGAGGTTCTGGTGATGAGCCGTTAAATAAAGTGATCTGTCCCCAGGCCAACCACTTGGTTCATTGCCAAACAGTAATCCAGTACAATTAAGTATCAAAGATTGGAATACGCCATTATTGCAAGAGATCTCACTGCAGCCACCTGGAAAAGCAGAAAGCTCAAGAGGGGAAGAGTGATCAGGACATTTATTGTTGCTGGGGTATACTAATTTCATTGGGGTTTGTTTAGCTATATGGGATTTGGATATCCATAAATTTAAAATTAGCATTTAAATTTTCAGTTTCAGATTTATTTTCCTTCCAAAGCTGGGACCTGGGAGAAGGAAGAGATGAAAGTAAGAAAGAATTGACTTGATGTCTGAGACTATTTCTGCTGTTCTTGACTAACTTTCTTATTAAAACACAAAATTTTATGGTCCCATTGTATTTTCCTCTTCCATAAAGATGTGTCAGTCGCTGCTGTTCTAACCATTTAAGCAGTTTAGTAGTGGCAACAAATCTAGAAATTTGTCAGATTATTTAGCAAAGAGGTTTTATTGTTTACTTTATAATTCAATGCAGGGAATGCCAATTTTGTGTTCCACTGGTGTTCTCAATTTATTTCCTATAGCCTTGCAAGTAATAATTTTTCATTTGTCCAAAGAACACTGAATTCTGACAGATGGAATTTTACTAGGATATGCCTTTTCTAGCCATAGGGATAGTAGCATTTTAAAACACACCACATCTAAAGCAGTGTCTTTTTAAAGTTCTGTAAATAGAAGAAATGGCCAAACATGTTAGGTATTTGAATATTTTGCAGCTAACCACAGCTGATCAGAGGGAAAATCACACCTAATGTACACAAAGGAGTGTTTAAACTCGTATTCATATATAATAACTCAAAAACTCCCCCGCCTTTTGTTACTTTGAGCTAGACTCACTTTGTAGGTGCTTCAAGGTGTTTCACCATGAATGGAAGGAAAGAATTTGGCCTATTTCTCCCCTTTAGGAACTTAACAGTTGTAGAAGCCTAGAAAATCATAACAGTCTCCATGTTTATGACATCTGAGAAAGTTAGAAGGTATAATGATATTAAGTAAGTGTTAGCACAGTCCTCTGAAGACATAGATAATCTACAGGTTTTACTGATGCCGAAACTGACCCATGGGATTGTCAAATTGTTTGCTAGGTTTCACAGCTCAATCACAGCTGAAAGTAGCAACCAGGTATTACCAGTCATATTTTCCATAGTTTTGAGATATATGAAAATATATGAGATAAGGAGAAGTTGTTCTGGTTTCACCAGGGGTTGCTCAAAGATCTATAGATGCCAGGTCTCTCCCAGGCCAAAAATGAAAATAGGAAAGAACCAGGAACATTAAAACTCTTTTAAGACTCGGAAAAGTTAAAAGAAATGCAAAAGCAGAATGAGTTAATGCTAGCCAAAGGAGCCAGGGGAAATAAGAATAGCATTTCAAATATATTAGAGAAAAAAAGAAATAATGGAATGAAAAAGCAAGCTCAATAATAAATGAAAAGGGTGACAAAATGAAAGCTGGTTCTGAAATGGCTGATGCACTGAGCTACTTTCAAAATCAGTCTTTGACAAGAAAAATAGAAGGAATAAGGACATAATAGATCAAGTAATTAAGACCTTTTCAAAATAGTTGTTGATAAAAAAAAGAGTAAGGCAATACTTGGAAAAAATGGAATAAATGCAAATCAGCAGGTCTGGTTGATAAGCATAGTATGGTCTTAAGAGACCATAGATAATGAATTTACATAATCGCTAGTAATTATTTTTGAAAAGTAAAGTACAATTGAGGATTGGGAGAAAGCAAATCTAATACCAATCTTTAATAAAAGAAAGAAAAAAGTAATTCTGGTAATTACCATCAGGGTGCCTGTTGTTGTTTATAAAGCCTAGTGGTGTGGTAGGCATTGTACCGAAGCTGGAAGAAACCATCCTTACTGCAACACAATAAAATTTTGACTTGATATGTCTTAGTTGAAAATGACTTAAAAGTAAAGCGGTTTGAAGGACAAGAACAGTAGGAATACAAGGGGTTTATGGTACATTCTCTATATGTACATATCTTCATGATTGCATAAAGATTTGTGGTCTGTTTGAAGTAATAACAACTAAGAAATAAGATAACAAATATTACTGCTCTGACACTGAAGATTTTAGCCCCTACTTTCTCTTGTCTCCGCTTGCTAAGCCCAAAGGCATTTTCATGAGGCCAGGAATATCCGGGCAGGTGCTAGTTGCCTCCTCCCTGTTGCTTGGCTCCTTCAACTGCCTCATGTGGAGATGAATAAGACGGAGCTGTGCTTCAAAGAGCTCTTGACCATAGTTTGTTCCCGGGCTACACACACACACACACACACTGACACAGTACGGAGAGAAAAGTCATCATGCAGATAAAATAAGTGAGGTGATCGTTTGGGCTTGCTTTCTCACAGGCTTCTCGGGTGGATAGTCTAATCTGCCTGGTCCCAAGAGTGTGCACCCAGGGGCTTCTAAGAGTTTAGGAAGAAGGAAGGATCATGCCATCTAGTGGAACTCCCTCTGCTTTTTCCTTCTTTTCTCTGAGAAACATGAAGAACATGGAGGAGAATATGGGTTCTGGAGGTCCAAGTGAACCTTGGACCACTTCCTGAGGAAACACAGGAATGCAGTTTCCAGAGGATGTGGCATACTGAGGGGAATAAACTAATTTAAGTGCAGAAAATCAGGCAAAAATATTTGGAAATTGATTTAATTAAAAAAATAGTATGGAGGAAGTAATTTCATAGGTCTTTGCTTAAATGAAGGGATAGATGAAGAATTTTGCAAAAGGTTTTGGGCAGCCGATATGAACTTGAATGTGCCCATAGTGACGGGCGCATTTTTCAGTTGGTTGCGGGAGTGCAAGCTCTATTTTGGGCATGGAGTAAGGTGTTCAGAGGTGTTCTGCAGTTCTGAATGAAAGACTTAATTTGCTGATCATGTGATTAAGGAAGGGGGGGTAAACAGACCATTCATTAAATCTGCAGTTAGTACTAAAACTGGGAGGTGTTGCCAACATCAGCGAGGACAGAGAGTGAAGATATAAAAACAAGTGAGGACAGGTTAGAAATACGGACAGGAAATCACAAAATGAGATTCAGCCTGGCAAATGGAATCTGATACATCTGCTGAATTAATAATGCAAAATGCAGATATTCAGTAGGAGAAAGATGCTTGTAAAGAATTGATGTTGAAAAAAGGCCTAGGGGTGACAGTGGGCAGCAAATTGGGTATGAGTTTGCAATATGATACGACAACCAACTGCCCCCCCCCTCCCCGTTCTGTTCTTGCTTGTGTCATGTAGAACAGAGATGGGATAGACCCCTTCTACAGACTGTGATAAGATATAGTACTGCACACAGCTTTAGGCATGTCATAAAACAATAATAGATATGAATAGGTATAGTAATTGGAAGCTCTCTTAGTGAAATGAGACTGGACAATGATTTTGAAGCATCTAATAGGAAGTCATCCTGCATGGATGGATGAACACTGCTGTCTTTTTCAGCTTTAATTTTTATGTTTCCATACAAAGCAAGTAAAATGAACAGTAGTTATTGTTTAACCAAGTATCTTTGCACATCAGACATGTTAATTTTTTTTTCTGGGTCACATATTTGGTTAACCATGACATCTTGGCACTGAACTAACCATAATAAACTGCTCCTAGCCCAAGTGGTTCAGTTCATTGCAAGGCGATCTGTAGCAGGATGTGTTAGTTTTCTTCCCTGGTAGATGAAATAAGACTATCCGGAATAAAATACCTTTTTAAAACACGCTTACCCATATGTCTAGATTTTTGGACATTTGCAGTTTTTCTCAGCCAGTCAGTCATAAGTCACATCATATGTGTGTAAATATATATATTTATACAGTAATAAAGTCAGATAATGAAACTTGATAATTTACTCTGCCATTTGCACAGGTGACATCTTTTTACCTAAGTCCACTCTCCTGGAAGAGGGCTGTCTTTGGCAGGAGCAGAAGTACAGGGAGTACTGTCCTTCAGAACAGTGGCTCCTGAAGAATGAAGCAGTTACTAATAGACCTTCAATAAGTACGACTGTTGCTCCAGGCATGTGTGGATGCTGCAGACCTTTTGATTTGTATCCAACTGGTTTTCTCTGCTTTTAGTGATTCTAAAAAGCCAACCAGGTCCTATTTGCCTGGGCCTTTCTGCCAATGCTCTACTTCTTAAATCCAAAAGCATGTTTATTACCTAGAGGTAATACAGTCAGGTGAGATCCCAGGCTGTTGGATAAGTGTACCTCCTTTGCACATGTCCTTCACAGAACAGGGACTGTGTGGATATTATCCATTATAGTTTCTCATGTCACACCAACTACTGCAGAATAGATGTATGTGCATTGACGTATTGATAAGAAAACAAAATGGAGAAATATGTATTTCAGTAACATTTCTATTACAGAAGGAACCAACAAAGATTTTTAGTTACTAATGTCACTGAAAACTAATGTCTATTAAAATGAAAGGATCTACTGCGCTCTCTTTTACTTTATAAAAACATCTCTTAATATCAGTGCAGAAAGGTACTTGTTTGCTGAACTCCAGTGAGGCTGACAATACAGTTGAATGCTCTCTAATACTGGCCATTCTTGCTACCAGTAGATGAGCCTATCTCAAAGTCTTGTAACTCAATGCTTGGTAAAGGACAGAAATGGAATTTCATCATGAAATAAATACCACATTTAGGAGGTTCTACTAGTAATGGTACTTTACTGTGTTGGTTTTATTTTGCGCCCTAACTTAGATGTATTAGCAATGCACTTATTAAGACAGAGAGACTCTTCAGGTCAAGTAGTCTCGTTATATATTTGTACGTACTAAGGTAAAATCATGAGAAGGACCAAAATTGCAAGAGAATAGTTCGCTATTTCCGAACAATATCGAATCAAGTAGCAGTTGCTTTTTTTTCTCTAACAACCAAATTAAGGGTTATAAATAAAAGACTGAGCCCAGAGTGAAAAGTAGAAGTTGAAATGAATATTCAGAAAAGATGTACAAACTCTTAATTTTTGTCACAGTACTTGTGCTACATTTGCGTAGGTTAATTTACAAAGCTTGAGTCTGCACCTCCTCTGTTGAATATGCATCTTAATACCTTGTTAAATCAGCTTGTTAAAACAGCTTTTGATTTACTGTGTTCATGTAAAGATTCCATTTTTTAAAACATATATGCTGGTGCACACTCACATCATTTAAGATAAGAACTGGGCTATTAGAGCTTCCTGTTTCTCATCACGGCTAAAACGGGCTAGAATTGCACATTTAGCTGTAGAATAAAACATGTAAGCCTCTTAAAGGGCTTTTTGACACTGCCAGCCTGGTAGGTCTTTTCTTATCACTGTGTTTATTTCTGTGTGCATTTATTTAAACAGAGAGATGGATTTTGAAAATATTGTTCAACTACAGAAGAAAAATAATAAAAGTAAGCTGGAATTGTACAAAGGCTGATTAAAGTCCTTGCTACAGGAGAGAGAAAAAAGCTCAGAGTTCTAAAGTGTCTATTCCCAGTGCTGTAGGTGCAGGTACCGTAACTCACACCGGTAATAGCTGCAGCCTGAACACCATAAGGGTGGGAGACCATGTCCCCGATGTTCAGTTCTCCAGTCTCCCACTTCAAGAGCACTTCAGCCACAAGTTGCAGGTATACCTTGACCAAGCTGGTGACGAGATTGTACATGGAAAAAACAGAACTCAGGGATATGATATCTGTGTATTCCTATATAGATTCATCCTGTAGACATAAATAAATTGGCTGGGTTGCTTTTGGTGGCAGACACGGTCCTAAGTAAGGTGAAAAAATGAGAACAGTAGGAAGGATGGATACAGTTCTGTGATGCGTTGGCAATCAGTGCCACAATAAGACTGTTACAAATAAAATGCCACTACTAAAGAGATGGGTATTTTATAAGAAGTTTCAACACAGTTTTGTAATGTCTTTGTAGTACCAGTTTTCAGTACTTTACGAAAAAAAACAACCACTGTAATTTCTAAGGATTTGATGTTAGATTAAGGAAAGTGAGATAAGAGACAGAAACGTAACGCATAGCAGGAAAGTAGTTTCTTCAACACCGGATTGCCTCTGTTGCAGGTATCTGAACTTCCCAGAACTGGTTAACGTTCTTGGTAGTGTTCCTCACTTTTTAATAGTTTCTATCTCACTTCTGCCATTTTATGCGAAGTACAGTAAATGGGTGAGAAATTAAGTGAATACCCAAGGGAGGATCAAAATAATTTATACTATGCCACAGACATTTCAAGTCTTGCAGTCTCTGAGCAACCACTTGCTGAGCTGAGTAGCTCAAAATGGTAAAGTATACTCCGTAACTCAGGAACCTAAGTCAGGATTTCTGAAACAATTATTTTGCCAATGTTTTTATTAAAAACAGCACGAAATATATAGTTTAACGTAGGCCTTTTGCAGCCTTCAAGGAACTTGAGGATTTTAATAAAACAAACTTAACAAGTGGTGTATTTAGAAAGATACATAGTTACCAAGCTTTCTAATAATGGTAATGGTATTTATGCAAAATACTTTGTACAAACCTAAGAATTTACCACGTATCTGAAGATACACGAGTATCAAACTGTGGTATATTTGTTTTAAAGATATGTGTGTTAATTGTGTATGCATGCGAAGTTAGTGATCACCAGAGGCAAAGAAGGGACAGGCCTGGAAATGAAAATCTTCATTTTATCTATGGAATGGATATATAGCATATTGCTATATAATATTATATTTCATTCTATGCCTTAAGGCCATTATCTCTAGGAATGAGGGAGACAGTGCATTCCCCATATCTCAAACTCTGATGAAGCAGCAAATTAGTGCGAGTTCGTGTTGGCTTTTTTATGATGTGAATGCATCTGGTAGAAATGAAACCTACAAATTAGCCTTTACATAGGCCAGTAAGTAATTGTTACGGGGTAACAATTTTAGTTAATTATTCTGGACTTTTTAATTTTTTGATAAATGGCACCTAGCAATAAAGTTTCTACTATTAGCAAATGCAGATACCATGTCCTGTGATTTGAATGCTAGGTTGTTTGCAGGTATTTATTTGACTGATAGAAAACATGAACTTTTGCCCTGCAGTTGTAAGATAGCAAGGAAATTATGTTTATTCTGCTTAGTTTTAGCCCGTGTGGTTTGTGTCTGGTAATAACTGACAATCGAGTTACAAGCATGTAAGAGAATGAGTACGAAATGATAAAATCGGGAATGTGATTCAAGTACTGTTTAGGATGGAAAATCTAGAATTTTAAAATGCTTTGTGGTTCTAACAGTAATGCTGCTTTCTTTACTACTGTACCTCAAATCAGCAGAGAGAAAAGCTTCTGAAGTTAAGATTACCCGTAGGATTTGTAAATCACATTGATGGAAGTAATTGGTAAACTGCTTAATCAAGCCTTGCTTGGAGGTGAATAAGGACTGCAGGATAGAAAATGTAGGCTGTATAAGTAACCCAACAAGTCAGTAGAGTTCTTTTTTTCTGAAAGAAACAAAGATAGCAGTAATTAATGACCCTGACTCTGTGCCAAAAAAGCTTTCTTCTGACAACTCCAACTTAATTAAAACTTAAGACATTTCAATGGCCTCAGAAAGCCCCTGATGGGGTGAACTCTTGCAAACTCGTGAGAAAATTTTGTAAATTAAAGGAAAAGATGTGTGTTACCACTGGTGCCATGACTCTAATCCCTGGCAGTCAAAGAATCTATTTAGCCA